>JAVJIF010019504.1:0-104976 GCA_038442645.1 Agave tequilana | reverse complement strand
TAAAACTAAATGCAAAACTAAGTGCGCTAAATGCGGAAGCTAATGCAAATTTTGCAAACACACTTAATATAATCAACAAGTGTAGCCGAATTCCCCGTGAAGGGCTCTGGACTAACTCCTCTTGATTCCCCTTGAATGGGTTAAGGTTCTATATGAAGCTCTTGTTGGTTAAGTATAAGTTAGGCACACACACAATCAAGCCAAGCAAATAACGATGAATAGCAATATGAAATAATGCAAGGCAACACAAGCAATGAATGATATGATAATATGAATGAATGATGCTTTGCACAAAAGTAAAGAGAGAGAGTTAGAGAGACAAGTGGATCAAACGCAAAGGCCAAGATATGTTTCGAGGTTCGAGCACCTTGCTCTACATCCCCGCCTACACCACCGTGTAGGATTTCCAATCCACTATACCGTCCACCGAGGACTCCCACCAAGGGAACCTTCACCGAGAAGGATTTGTACAACAAGGGAGTACCGAACTCCTCTCTCAAACAACCACCTCACAACCGAGGGGTAGGCCCGTAGCCAATACAACAACCAATCCATCTCACACTTGAGGGATACAAACCAACAACCAACTCCACCTCACCAAGAGGGAGTAAACACCAATCTCCACCTCACAATAGAGGGAGCAAACCAACAACCCAAATCACAACCTCAACCTCTACCAAAGAGGGAGCAACCAAATAATGAGGGTTTACAAAGGTGGTCTCTTTCAACCACAAACAACTTCCTTTTTCTTTTTCCACAAAACAAGATCCTAATAGATTAGGATAGAAGATAGCTCAAGTGTGGAAACAAGGTGTTTTTGGAAACAAACAACAAAGAAAAACTAATTGGGAAGTCTCTTGTGAAAGATAGAAAATGAAAGATCAAATCAAAATCCCAAAACCTAGTTTTCTTTGATTTTCCAAAAACCCAAAACACAAATCAAATTGGAAGTTTAAAGCCCAAAACACTTTTGAAAACTTGTTTTAAACACTTTAGAAACAAGAAATTTTTTCCTTAAAAATCTTGGCCAAAAACCAAAGAGATGGGGTTTATATAGGCCAAACCAGAAACTAGCCGTTAGGCTGAGCTGGCAGCCTGACAGGCTGACGGTCGACCGGCCCGGTCGACCGCCAACGGTCAGAAATGTGACCGTTGGGCAACCACGGTCGACCGGCCAGGTCGACCCAAACAAACAGAGAGCTCTGCTCTCAGACCGGTCGACCCGGACGGTCGACCGTCCCAGTGACTCCAAACGTGCACAGATTTGTGCACGTCGGTCGACCGGCCCGGTCGACCGACTTCACCCAAGTCGACTAGGTCAGGTTGACTAGTCGACTGATTGAAGCCTGGAACAAAAATCTGGGTCAGAAAAACAGTGTAAAATATTTTTCTAAAAATCTTTTAACACTTCTAAAAATCACCAAAAATAGTTTTATCATTTTATATTGAAACACAAACAAGTGATAAAAATTTCAAGACATATATCAAACATATCAATTCATTTTTGAGTCTTGCAAATTTTATCAAAAACAAAATTTGTATTTTTATCAAACTTGATTTTTCTAAAACTGTTGGCCCAAAGGCCATTAGGCCAATATCCCGCTGAATATTTTGATGATAACAAACCATATTTAGTTATGTATTTAACAATTTGTTTAAAAGATTTCAGGTTAAAACAGGTTGATTTGACGGCTCCGATATCAAGACTCACAAGTTTGGATGCCGCTGAAGATTTGCATTCCAAAGCCTAGCACAATAGAAAGCTTCGGAATCAAGACATTGAAGAAAAGACCAAGTCGAGATCAAGACAATGAAAAAGTCCAGATTGTATTTTTACTTTTTCTTTTAGACTTTTTGTCAAAACCTAGATGTTAGAAGTAGAGTTATGGGATTGTCACTCACACACACACTTTAGTTTGATTCATGGCTTCAAAAACAATTTCTATTTCAACTTAGTTTTAGAGTTAACATGTTTTGGAAATTTGTTTTAGAAACTTTAAGTTTTGGAAAAACCGACCTTTGGAAAAACAAGTTTTTATCAAAGAGATTTTTATCAAATGTTTTAACATGTCAGAGTAGTAACTTATGATCATACTCCTATTTTTATAAGGTCCAAAACCTCAACCCAAAAGACCAAAATCAAAAAAAAAAAACCAAGTTCTGGTTTCTGCAGTGTCTGATTTTTCAGAACTGACAAAAGCCGGTCGACCGTCCGGGTCGACCGACGTGCACGCTGTGCATGTGTGTACGTCGGCCGACCGCTCAGGTCGACCGGAGCACTACAGTGCTCTCTGTTTGTTTGGATCGACCGGGGCGGTCGACCGTTGTCCCCCAACGGTCAGAAATATGACCGTTGGCGGTCGACCGGCAGCTGTCAGAAATTCTGACAGACTCCAACAGCTCTATTTTCTGACAGATTTTGTTGGGATCTCACCCTAACGAATTTCTCTAGCTGTCTTATCCTGTTTTTCAACCCCTATAAATAGTGGGTCACTTCAACATGATAAGACACTAATTTACACAACAATTTCCACATCAATTCTTTCAAGCCTTTATTTGAGAAAAGATTTTCAAAGCCAAAATTTCCATACACCCTTTTTGAAGCCTATACCTCTACTTCACTCTAGATATTTGCACTACACAATCCCAAATTCTACATCTACATATTGGTTATAGGATTGTGCTAAGTGAGCGATTTTCGATCAAGTGTGATCATTTTCTTCTTGTGTGAAGTTGTAGAGGCATCGGCCTCAAGGCGAGCTAGTGTGCTCGGGTGGTGTTGCGGCATCACGAGAGATAGGACAAGTGTGTCCTTGTATTGGCGATCCGGTGGGATCAACAATAGTGGAAATCCTTCAAGTGTGAAGGCGGGGACGTAGAGCGTGGCTCGAACATCGGAACATATACTTGTGTTTGCGTTTGCTCGAGTTTTCTCTAAACTCAAACTCCTTTATTTCTTGCACTACTTGTTGTGTTTATTGCTAGTATTTTAATTTGAGCAATTTGTTAAGTAGAATTTTTTTAATTCCGCATTATTGCCATATTTCATATAGCCATCACCTATTCACCCCCCCTCTAGGTGATTTCAATTGGTATCAGAGCCTAACCCTACAATTTGGTTTAACCACCTTAGGGAGATCCTTGTCATTGGCTATATTATTTGTTGCATTTTTCATATATTGTGCATTTTACTCATTTCCCATGGCATCACTTGACTTTTCTAGCATCAAGTCCCCACCAAAGTTTGATGGCTTGAACTTCCCCATATGGAAGGTCAAGATGAACCTCTTCCTTAAGTCCCTAGGAGTTAGGGTTGCTAGGTCCATTACAAAAGAATTTATTGAACCCCTCACTGATGAGAGCTCATGGTCCGAGGACACCTCCAAGGATTATGAAGCTAATGCTAGAGCCCAATATGCCTTGACCCAAGCCTTAAATGAGGATGACTTATCACGCATCATAAATTGCAAATCCGCATTTGAAGTTTGGAATATTCTTATTGTGACTCATGAAGGAACGTCACAAGTCAAAAAATCTAAGATTGACTTGTTGCATTCTCAATATGAGAACTTTTATATGTTTGATAATGAGAGCATTGATGACATGCTCACGCGTTTCACCAAGATTACTAATGCTTTATCTTCTCTAGGTGACGCAATCGACAATGACCAAAAGATAAGGAAGGTCATTAGAGCTCTTCCCAAGACATGGGAAGTGAAGGCTACTACCCTCAAGGAGCTCAACGATCGGGAGGAGATGGACTTCTCTGGCTTCATTGGAAATCTCAAAACACATGAGATGAAAATGAAGGTTCGAGAAGAAAGGGAGGCGCCAAAGAAGAAAGCACTCGCCTTCAAAGCCACTCCAACCACTCTTGAAGAGGATGACTCATCGGAAGATTGCGATGAGGACTTCGCCATGCTCATTCGGAAGGTGGGCAAGATGTTCTACAAGAAGGGGAGGCAAAGCAACTTCCGAAGACGGGGACCTCAAGGAAGGTATGAAAGAAAAGAGAAGAACCCGGTCCTTGCTTCCATTGCAAGAAGATCGGACATCTTATCGCCAATTGCCCCGCACTTCAAGCTACCACCTCCAAGAATGCCCCAAAGAAGAAAAGAGTAATGGTGGCAACGTGGGACGACACAGAGTCGGAATCCGAAGAGGAAAACGACGCCGCACACATGTGCTTCATGGCACGTGGGGAGGATGCATCTAAGGTAACTCTTGACAACTCAATAGATGATGATGAGTTAACAATGGATGAGTTAGCTCAATTTTTTGAAGAGTTAAAACATAGATATGAGATTTCTCAATCTCAAAATAAAAAGTTGAAAAAGGAAAATGATGTTTTGAAAAATAATATTGATATTGTAGTTAAAGAAAAAGATGATTTAACTAAGGCTTTTAAAAACCTAAAAATTGATTTTGAAAAATATAAACTAGCTTGTAAAGGGAAAACCCCCATTGCATCATGTACAAAAATGAATTTTTGGAAATTCAAAAACGGGTTGATGTTTTAGATTCAACTCTTAAAAAATGTGCATTTGATTTAAATAAATTTGCATCTAGATTTCCCAAGGGAGTAACCCAAGGGAAACACACTCATCATACACATGCACGGAAACACGCACACTCACACAAGCATGCATTTATGTATGGTAGTGGTAGAATTTACATATGCACGCATTGTGGCCGCAAAGGCCATTTGGAAAAATTTTGTTTTGCTAAACATAATGTGAACAATAAATAGTTTTGGGTTCGTCCCGGTACTAATCCTAAAGGACCTAAAAAGATATGGGTACCAAAAGACCCACCAAATTTAAATGATACAGGTGGATCTTCTTCCTCCAAGACTTAGGGGGGAGACGGTGCCGGGTGGTGGATGCAACAAGGCTCAAAGAACACATCGCGCTTGCATCACTATCATGGAGGCACCTATTTTGGAGATTGCCCTCATTTGGTAACTTCTCCATTTAAAAGTTTTTAATTTGGTCATATATACAAATGTATAGGATTGATAGTTTACTTTATGCTACATTGATATATGCTAGTGTAAACCTTCATCTCTATCATGATTGTGTATATGCCATGTTTGTATATCTTTCTTTTATATCATATTTTTTGTATGTCCACATGTCTAGCCTAGATTATTTATATCTATATATATACACATTGTATTTTCAAAACTAGAAATAAATTTTGTAAAAATTTCATATTCAAGCAAATACATTAGAGATGGCAATTGCGCACCTCAACTCATTCAAGAGGAATCAAGAGGATGAAGTTCAGAACCCTTCACCGGGTATTCGGCTTCAACATCTCTAAAACTTTGTTTTGTATGAAAATTAAATAAAATGTCTTGTGTGAATATTTTTGGTTGATATGATAACTTAATGAAGATTAAAAATATTGTTGGATTCTTGCATGTTATATATTCTACTTTATTTGTTAAAAATTTTTCTTTTAAATTTTTTTTAGGGCTTTTGCTGTTCTCAGTTTTTTGGGCATTGCCGGCCGACCGGCTCTAAATCCCGGTCGACCGCTCTGTGTTACAGAGCTCTCGGGTTTTCTGGGTCGACCGGCCCGGTCGACCGTGTGCGTCGTTTTCAACCCTAAATCTGCCTATTTAATACACTGTTTCTCTCATTCTCTCACACTCAGCACCGGCGATCCCCTTTCTCTCTTTTCTCCAAAAATTTCCAACTCTCAAAATCTCTCAAATTACTTCAAAATCGTAGTTTAATTCACTCATTGTGGGTTAGATCTTCACTCTCAGGGCTTTCTCACCAACAGATTTCACTGATTTCAAGATCTAGGGTTTGGATTTCTCATTTTCAGGTAAAAATCTCTTCTTTTGTTTAAATCTTGATCTCTAGCCTTTAGAATCTCAATTCCTTGTAAAAGATTTTTAGGTTTCTTGTTGTTTAGATCAAGCCATAACCTTTTTACCTAAAAATCATCTAAATCAGTCAATTTCACCATAACGTCTAAGAGATTTAGGTCTGAGAAGGGAAAAAGTGTAGTTCCCTCATCTTCCACCACTCCTAAACCTAAACGACCCTTTGTTAATGATCTAGCTGAAAACCGGTTCATCATACTTTCTAAGAAAGCAGTTATTTCAGGGAGATGTTGAAAGAACACCTAGAGGGGGGGGTGAATAGGTGTTAGTGCTAATCTAAAACTAAATGCAAAACTAAGTGCGCTAAATGCGGAAGCTAATGCAAATTTTGCAACACACTTAGTACAATCAACAAGTGTAGCGAATTCCCCGTGAAGGGCTCTGGACTAACTCCTCTTGATTCCCCTTGAATGGGTTGAGGTGCTATGTGAAGCTCTTGTTGATTAGGTACTGATTGGTATCCAATATTGCATATTTACATCATAATTCCCATGCATATTACAAATAAATATGTGATTTTTACTCCTCTTCTCTACATATTTGCAGGTACACACTTAAAGGAGAGATATCCAAATAATCACTTAATTAACCATAATTAAGTGATTAATCAAGATTAAAGATAAAGCCAAATTCAAATCCCAGATCTAGAGAAATCCGCGCAACAAACGAAGATTCCAGATATACCACGTGGCTAACAACTTCGTAACAAACTCACAACAGAAAGTTGTTGGCCAACGGCCACAGAACTGCCGAGATTTGCCGCGCTCCGCCGCAAAATCTGGGCCGTTGGGCGCCAGATTTTGCAGCTGTCTCGTCTTCTGGAGCCTTCTCTCTGAATGCTATAAATATCTGCACTTGACCTGCGTACAAAGACAGAATGGAGAAGAGAGGAGATTAGTTTAGTTGTTGTAATTTTCATGTATTTTTCTCTAGGTTTTGTTCTTTAGATCCCTCTTCTTCTTCCCTAGAAATCAATGTAAAAGAGAGTGATTGTGAGGGAGAGAGCTTGTGTAATCAAGGATGACAACTTGAAGCAACAAGGATTGATCCATCCTCCTTCCTCTACTTGAAGCTTGGTTCTAGTTTTCTTGCATTCTTTAATTGCTTTCTTTATTGCTTTACTTCTTGCAATTTACTTCATGCTTTCTTGTATTTTTCTTATGGCTTGTTGTAGCTAATTTTCCTTCCATGTACTAGTTTACCACTAGCTTAGCTTTCTTCACTAACTCATGGGTGATTGCTTTTTGTTCATCTTGCAAGTTGTATGATCTTCTCTTCTCCGATAGTTAAACCACCATCTTGCAAGTGAGAAAGTAATTAGGTCAACACGCGAGACGAATCCTACGCTAATGGGAGTGACAACATTAGGCAAGCATTCGCTATCAAGGAGTCTAGTAAGTCTTGGCAAGCTAGCAAGGTAAGCTAGTCATGGATTGCTTTCTTTAAGTTTTCTTTCTTTTTCTTGTGAATACCACATCCACTTCTTGATTTCTTTTCCAATGATTTCCACCATGAACATAGCCATCCTTTCTTTTAGTTTCTTTTACATTTGATTCACTAAGTTTATAAGCAAGAGAAGAATACTCGTTTGTTCACTTCACTACCACACGTTAAAGCTTCCATCGCGAGCTCTCCCTGAGAATCGACTCGGTATAGTCCTATGCTATAGCGGAGACAAGAAAGGGTACATCAAATACATTTGCTTCATAATAAACACACCTTTTCTCGTCTAATCAAAATGGCGCCGTTGCCGAGGGAGAGCGACGTTCTTTTTGGTTTAAAGTGAAGTACTAAACGATTCTTCTTCTCTTGCTTGCAGGTTACAGGTAAAGAAACAGGAAAATATTCATTGCAGTCACATATAAGTGGACCTGGGCCTCTGCTCTTGAAAGCAGAGACCAGGATCCCTCCAAAGTGCCGCGTTCCCACGGCAAAAGCCGCGCGCGGCCGCGGCACAGAGGAGTTCACTTCTGACAAATTTTCTGCAGGGGCTTCAGATCTACAAAATACATCTGCTGCTATACTTGAAATCCTGTATTTTTCACCATATACCTGCTTAATTAAAAAACAGTAAAAAGTTGGTTGAATTGTTAAAAATTGTTTAGACACTTGCATTTTAGGCACGTGTCTCTTCAATTCTTTACTTTTACTGTTGAAGAGTGCTGGAGGCAAGGTACGTGTTTGCATTGCATTTAGACTAGGACAAACTCCTTGCTTGATTTTCATGCTTTGAGTGAATCCTTGTGATATTTCTTGTACACTTGCACAATTCAAATTTAAGGGCATACCCGTAAATAAGATAAGGTGGGGGAGGTCATTACCCTTTCCTTAGCCCGAAAATCATTTTCCCAAGCACTCACTAACCCAAGCCTAATTTAATAAAAAGTAGACGTTGGCCCTAGGGACATCTCGGACTCACTTAGGAGATTATCCTAAGGGGGAAAAGTGTTGGAATTTAACTCTTGCAAAATCAGTGTCTAGGAAAGGGGTTGAGGGCCGAAAGCCCGAAGGTTGCTGGTTACTTAATTAAGGAACGTCTGCGGACGGAAAACCTCCCACCAACCTTACCCTTCCCTGGCTGATTAGCTTGTGGTTAGAGTCTACACTAAACCTCCCGTGGACAGTCTATCAGTTAGGAGTCGTCTAGGTCCTAAGTCTACCCTAACTTAGGTTAGAATTTTTCTTTCTTTTGTTTGTTTGTTTGTTTGTATTTGATTGTGTGATATGGCTTACAATTACAATTCTTTCCATCCTAATAATAATCCATATTTCACACCATCTCCATATTCGGATAATTCCAACCCGGTGTTTTACAATATGCACCAACCAAATACACCGGGTTGGCCTTATCCGAATCAATATGACCCATACCCCCATCTAATAACTATAATTTTCATAATAATTTCAACTCTTCACCGAGTCATTGGGGATTCCAGTCCCCCGAGTTTAATTATCAACCTCCTTGTCCACCATTTTCACCAAGTCCACAATATTCACAAGATTCATTTCCCGATTCTGCTTCATATACTCCTTTTTCTGAACCAGTTGAAGAAAAATCTGAGTTACTAAGGAGTTTAGAAGCCAATTTACAGAGAGCTGAGCAGACACTTCCAGAACCATTTGCCTCTCCAATTCCACCGTATTTTCAAGAGTCTTACTCAGTTCCACCTCTTCATAATGAACAACCATTTATGAGTAAAGATTTCTTGTGTGAGTCCACTTTTCCATCACCATACATTTTTGACTCACAATTTCATCACCAATTCCAAAACAACACTTCATCTTTTCCACAAAATGATGAACCAATGAATTGTGAAAAGATGCTTGAATTCTTGGCTCAGACTCGAAATACTCGTAATCGTGACGTAGAGTTGATGATTCAAACTCTTCATTCTCATTCTTCTAATGTCACTAACCATTCTGTCCGAGCCAAAGAGTCATGTTGTTTTGGAAATCAAGATTCAATTTCAGCACAACCACCTGAACTTGTCCAAACTTCAGATTCCATTTTGGAAAGTTTTTCATTTCCTAAAATTGAACTTGTCCAAACGTCAAATCCCATTGACATTTTGGCAAGTTTTTCATCTCCTAAACCTGAACTTGTCCAAACAATTGACATTTTGGCAAGTTTTCCTTTCCCTGAAATTGAACTTGAACATGATTATGATCCTGAACTTTCACCAGATGATTCAACTCTACTCCTGATTCAATCATGACTTCCATATCCTTACCTGATTTCAATCCATTTCCAAAGTCAGAATTGAATCCATACCTATCCATTGTGAAATTGAATCACCAATATTTTATGATGATCACATTGAACTTGGCCAATTCCATACTTCTGAAAATCCCATTGATAAATTGGCAAGTTCACATTTTTCTGAAATTGAATTACATAAGGAATGTGATCTTGAACTCCAACTTAGTGATTCAATCCTCTTTTCTGATTCGATAATGACTCCGGTATCTCTACCTCACATCAATCTTTTCCCGGAGTCAACCTTGGATCCTTGCCCAATTCACAATGAAGTTGAATCACCCATCTTTGAGGATCATGTTGAACTTGACCAATTATACCTTTTGAAGATCCTATTGACAAATTGGCAAGTTCACAATTTTGTGGAATTGAACTCAATGAGAAATGTGACTTTGACCCTCAAGTTTGTGATTTAGTTCAAATACCTGAATCATTAATGACTTCTGTTTTGTTACCCAATTTGAGTAACATTTTAGAGTCAGTTTTGATTCCTAACCCTCCTGAACTTGAATCACTAATCTTAGATAGTCACATTCCATCATGGGAAACTGAATGTGGACTTGAGCTTCATTTTCTTGACTTGGACCCAGTTCTTGAATCCATTCCGACTCCTGAACCTTTACTTGACTTCATTCACTTCCCTGAGTCGGTGTCCTTTCCGAGTCCAAGTCAACCGTTCTATCATTCCATATTCCATTCTGGGACAAGATAGTTGATAAATTTAACTCAGAAATTATTTCAAAAATTTGGAAATTAGATGGGGGAATGTACATAATAATCTTAAATGCACACATCATTCTTGTGGGTCATATTAGTTATATTTTTGGTGGGTTCCTGAAAACCCAACGTAAAGATGATTGGGCCATGTTTCGTGGACCAATCCGTCCACCACCGGAACCACCACCTTAAGGTAATTTTTTCCTTCCCTCTTCAAATTTGTTTCATGCATACATATATCATGATGCATTGAGGACAATGCATGAGATAAGTGTGGGGGAGGGTTTACTAACTTAGAGTTTTTAGAATTTATTTCTTTTACATTTCTTTTAGAAAAAAATAAAAAATAAAAATAAAAACTTTTTGAAATAAGAGACAAAGTTTTGTTCTATTTTAAGAAAATTAAGATGTATCTTAGAAATTAAGAAAGCCTTAATTATGACATCTTAAACATAGTTGAAGTAATAGATCTTGTTTAAAATTATAGGCTAAGTAAGAAAAAATTGGTGAGATATTTTTATCTTGAATTTTTTGCCTTAGATAATATGCACTTTACACTTACACATTTCTTGGGATGGAAACAAAGACCAAAATGCCATAAAAATAAAAAATAAAAAAAAAGAAAAATAAAGATATAAATAAAGCATCACTTATTAAGCTGGATAATTGTGCCTCAAGAAGCATGATCATTCACGCCTAACGGTGATAAAAAAAAAATAATCCCCTTAGTTATGTGGCCTTTTTACTCGAGACCTTAAACCCGAGGGATGTTTTCTCATCTGGTGCCCTAAGACCGTCTGGTTTGGGAGTCATCGGTTAAAGGCTCGCTACAAGGGTAAACTAGAAAGCCTAGACTAAGGGAAGAAAAATAAAAGAAAAAAAATATATATATATATAAATAAATAAATGGCTTGATGGTTGGAGTTGAAATCCCAGAAATCTTCACGAGCACGGTGTGCATATTATCTAGGTTTTATGAAAGATAAAATATTCAATCCAATTTGAATTCTTACCTTAATTGTAGACAAGATCTTGCATGGAGACTAAGTTTAAGGAAGAAGGTGGACTTATGACCTAGGATCACTTATATTTTTGCAAAAATAGTTTCAAACATGTCTCTTGTTCAAAATGCGTTTTCAAAACACTAACATTTGTCTTCTTTCTTATTGGATTTTGTGGGTGTAATCCGCTGAAAACCCTCAGGAGACAACACTCCTCCTCTAGGGTAACTTAGAGGTTTAACGGCTTGTTGCACATGCTCAGTGCAATCGCGTCACCTGCGAAAGTGGTGTAATAAAACTGGTAGTATAGATTTTCTTCTTTTTCTTTGTTTTTGCTCGGGACGAGCAAAAGAATAAGTGTGGGGGTGTGATTGGTATCCAATATTGCATATTTTTACATCATAATTCCCATGCATATTACAAATAAATATGTGATTTTTACTCCTCTTCTCTACATATTTGCAGGTACACACTTAAAGGAGAGATATCCAAATAATCACTTAATTAACCATAATTAAGTGATTAATCAAGATTAAAGATAAAGCCAAATTCAAATCCCAGATCTAGAGAAATCCGCGCAACAAACGAAGATTCCAGATATATCACGTGGCTAACAACTTCGTAACAAACTCACAACAGAAATTGTTGGCCAACGGCCACAGAACTGCCGAGATTTGCCGCGCTTCCGCCGCAAAATCTGGGCCGTTGGGCGCCAGATTTTGCCAGCTGTCTCGTCTTCTGGAGCCTTCTCTCTGAATGCTATAAATATCTGCACTTGACCTGCGTACAAAGACAGAATGGAGAAGAGAGGAGATTAGTTAGTTGTTGTAATTTTCATGTATTTTCTCTAGGTTTTGTTCTTTAGATCCCTCTTCTTCTTCCCTAGAAATCAATGTAAAAGAGAGTGATTGTGAGGGAGAGAGCTTGTGTAATCAAGGATGACAACTTGAAGCAACAAGGATTGATCCATCCTCCTTCCTCTACTTGAAGCTTGGTTCTAGTTTTCTTGCATTCTTTAATTGCTTTCTTATTGCTTTACTTCTTGCAATTTACTTCATGCTTTCTTGTATTTTTCTTATGGCTTGTTGTAGCTAATTTTCCTTCCATGTACTAGTTTACCACTAACTTAGCTTTCTTCACTAACTCATGGGTGATTGCTTTTTGTTCATCTTGCAAGTTGTATGATCTTCTCTTCTCCGATGGTTAAACCACCATCTTGCAAGTGAGAAAGTAATTAGGTCAACACGCGAGACGAATCCTACGCTAATGGAGTGACAACATTAGGCAAGCATTCGCTATCAAGGAGTCTAGTAAGTCTTGGCAAGCTAGCAAGGTAAGCTAGTCATGGATTGCTTTCTTTAAGTTTTCTTTCTTTTTCTTGTGAATACCACATCCACTTCTTGATTTCTTTTCCAACGATTTCCACCATGAACATAGCCATCCTTTCTTTTAGTTTCTTTTACATTTGATTCACTAAGTTTATAAGCAAGAGAAGAATACTCGTTTGTTCACTTCACTACCACACGTTAAAGCTTCCATCGCGAGCTCTCCCTGAGAATCGACTCGGTATAGTCCTATGCTATAGCGGAGACAAGAAAGGGTACATCAAATACATTTGCTTCATAATAAACACACCTTTCTCGTCTAATCAGCTACAAGTGAGGTACACACAAACAACCAAGCATATACAAGATATAGCAATGTGAATTATGTAAGGCACAACACAAGCAAATAGATATGAATGAAGTATGATGCTTTGTACAAATGTAAAGAGAGAGAGTTTAGAGACAAGTGGATCAAACGCAAACACAATGATATGTTTCGAGGTTCGAGCACCCTTGCTCTACATCCCCGCCTACACCACCGTGTAGGATTCCAATCCATTATACCGTCCACCGAGGACTCCTACCGAGGGAACCTTCACCGAGAAGGATTTGTACAACAATGGAGTACCTAACTCCTCTCTCAAACAAACACCTCCTCACACAAGAGGGGTAGGCCCGTAGCCAATACAACAACAATTCCACCTCACACTTGAGGGATACAAACCAACAACCAACTCCACCTCACCAAGAGGGAGTAAACACCAATCTCCACCTCACAATAGAGGGAGCAAACCAACAACCCAAATCACAACCTCAACCTCTACCAAAGAGGGAGCAACCAAGAAATCAAGGGTTTACAATAGGTGGTCTCTTTCAACCACAAACCTCTTTCCTTTTTCTTTTTCCACAAAACAAATGATCCTAATAGATTAGGATAGAAGATAGCTCAAGTGTGGAAAACTAGGTGTTTGGAAAACAAGCAACAAAGAAAAAACACTTGGGAAAATTCTTGCAAAAGATATAGAATGAAAACCAAGACAAATCTCCCAAAATCCTCTTTCTTTGATTTTTCCAAAAACCTAAAACAATAAAGATTGAAAGATTAAAGCCCCAAATACTTTTGAAAACTCTTTAAAAACACTTAAGAAGGTCTGGAATTTTGCCCTTGAAAACTTCTACAAAAACTATGAAGAGATGGGGTATATATAGCCCCAATACAAAACTAGCCGTTAGAGCTGAGCTGGCTGCTCTGACAGGCAACGGTCGACCGGCCCGGTCGACCGCCAACGGTCAGAAATATGACCATTGGGCAACTACGGTCGACCAGCCCGGTCGACCGAAACAAACAGAGAGCACTGTAAGTGCCCGGTCGACCCGAGCGGTCGACCGTCCCAGTGCCTCCAAACGTGCACAGATTTGTGCACGTCGGTCGACCGGCCCGGTCGACCGACTTTACCCAAGTCGACTAGGTCTGGTTGACTAGTCGACTGATTGAAGCCTGGAACAGAAATCTGGGTCAGAAAAATAGTGTAAAATATTTTTCTAAAAATCTTTTAACACTTCTAAAAATCACAAAAAATAGTTTTATCATTTTATATGGAAACACAAACTTGTGATAAAAATTTCAAGACATATATCAATCATATCAATTCATTTTTGAGTCTTGCAAATTTTATCAAAAACAAAACTTGTATTTTATCAAACTTGATTTTTCAACACATGAATAGGGATATCAAAATAAGTTTGTCTAGCAAGTTAAACCATGTATGTATATCTAGAATACATCTAATGTACATAGAAATAAAGTAAACTTGTTTTGATCTACTATTCATGAAAACCAAATCCAAAACATGAAAACGTGTGTGTTGTGCACTTGAGCATATCAACTATACTAAGCTACAAAAATTGGATCTAAACACACTAACTAAACTATGGATACCTAAGTCTTCTTGATGATCTTCATCTTCAAGTAGACTTGCTCCAAAACTCCATCCATGGGCTAGGCAATGTGTGATCTTGAAGCTTTGGCCCTGGAATCATCATGAAAAGCTTCTAACTCCTTTGTTGAAGCTAATCACCAACTAATATCTTGCTAATGATCTGAAACTTAAAATCACAAGAATATTAGTAAACATAACTACATAAGTTAATCATCATCAAACTAGGGTGGAAGGCCTTTAGGCCACAATCTCCCCTTTTTTGATGATGACAAAACTCATGGAGTTATATATGCATGGATTAAAGTTAAGCTTCAAAGAAGCTCCCCCTTAACTCATGCATAGACATAAATAATAAGATATGGAAATGAAGCACATGAATGTGTATGCAAGTATGGAGATAAAACATGCAACAAGCATAATCAAAATCTTTTTCTCCTATTTGCAATACAAAAACATATATGCATAAATACCAAGGAAGACAAATACTTCTCCCCCTTAAACAATGAAAACATGCATAAACTCAAATACTTCTCCCCCTTTTTGTCAATCATCAACAAAGGGTTCAAAGTAAAATCAAATCAAACAAATTTTTCTCCCCCTTTTTGTCAAACAAAAGATCAAGAAGGGTTAAACAATCCAAACAATAAAATGAGGGGTAAAAATCTTTCTCTCCTTTTAAGTCAATCAAAACAATAAAACAATGTTCTCCCCTTTTTGTCTAAAACAAAAAAAAAAAAGGTCAATAAGGGGTGACTATAAACAACATGATATCAATAGATAAATATGTCAATGAAGCATCTTGATATCAATTGAAATAACAAAGATCAATAGATGTTATATGCTATATACATTCATGAAGAGGAAGATACTAAGTTAGCTTCCCTACACATATGCATTACATGAAAGAGGGATGTTAAGCCCTAATTCACATAACACACACTATGTAATGCATAAGAGGAGATGTGAAGCACCCCCTACACATGTGTACCACATAACGAAGAGATGTTAAGCTCTTCAATACAAGATACACTCATCATGAATCTATATGCATATAGTCAATACAAATCAAAACTTTTGTATTTTTCTTAAAAACAAAATTTTTTAGATACCATTTTAAGCAAAAACACATGAAATATCTTGATATCAATTGAAATTAAACATAATAAATTTTGAATATCTAAACAAAATTTTGATACCAATTGTAAATAATTTTCATATTAAACATATGATACCAATATGAAATTTTCAATCATAAGTAAGGGAGTGGGAAACAAATACCAATTGAAGAATCACCAATTGAAAGACAAAATTGAATTTTCTCCCCCTTTATGAAATACCAACTAAAAAGATGCATGGGCTTGATACCAATTTAAAAGTAATCAATTGAAATAAAATTGAAGCTCAAGCACTAGCATAACAAGATTTTGCGAAAATTTATATCTTAAGCACAAATAAAACAAGTATATGTGTATGAAATAGAATGAGTACCAATTACCAATAGATGATACCAATTGAAAATATACATACACAATAAACATATGAGTATACACAAAGATCAAAATGATACTAATTGAAAGAGTTCAATGATACCATTTGACATAACAATAAAAGCATGGTATAACTCATATAATCTAATCCACCCATCTCATGCACAAGTTTTTAAAAAAAATTTCAATATAAATGTACAAGGCATGGACTCCCATCCACCTCCCGTAAAGGGTAGGGGTTTTCAAAATAGATTTGAAAATAAGCTTTGTTTGAAAAGCTCTACCAAAATGAAGAATACCGTAACTAGTTAAATGGAAAAACTTTTAAACTAGTACGAAATCCTTCAAGTAGGAATAAAACAAATATATATCATAAAATATGAAATTCACAAAATAGTCACACTCATAATCAATTAAGCATAAATATGACTCATGAAAACAAAACATGAGCAAGCAATAAAGTGAGTGTACAAATAAAGTGTGAATATCATAATCATGAAATTATTCAATTAAGCTCAATTATTCCTTAAACATTGAAAACACGAAAATCATCAAAACTTATTTAATCTTTATGGCATATTATGTCAAGTACAAATTAAAATATACATACATATTCAAAACACAACGAGTCCACTATTTATATATGCAAGAAGGCACGTGGCTCAAAAGGATAAACATGTATATCTAATAGTTTGGACAAGATAGACATATACATGAAGTTAAACAATTAAACACAAAATCAAGAAAAGCTAAATCTTCACCAAACACATTTCATTTCAAGGTATATGTATGAATTGTCAACACAATAAGTATACATACATATCCCTAACACAATTGAGTCCATATATAGATTTGCATGAAAGGCAAATGACTCAAGGGGTATACATGTATATCTTAAAGTTTGGCAATACAAACATATACATGAAGTGTAAACTCATAAAACAAATTCAAAAATAGGAATACAAGTTTAAAATGCATGAATCATCAAACTAGATTATACTAGCACATCTAATGGGTTCAAATAAGCAATCAAGCCAACTATATATAAATTATTTGTCGCCCATTCTATGAACAAGTATATAACTAGTCTTAATGAACTAACATCTAAACAAGTAATCTTAACATGAAGCATCAAAAACAAGATAAAAATCATCATGATAAAACTAAGACATGATTACTATGTAAATTCACATGCATTAGATTTATGATGTACATTATAGCTTAAACAAAGTGAGAACACTAAGTATGGGTTCCTGCAAGCATGTGTGTCTCAAATACTATACAAGTATGTCAAGGATCTAATAAATGTGATATTTACACACTAATCCATAGACAATGAAAACATGCTATAAAACATCAATATGAAAGCATGTAAACAATAATAAGGAGTTAAGAATTGTTACCAAAACCTAGAAGGCAACTCTCCTTATCTCCAAAACATGGTGGTCATCTCCACCAAATCTTCCCTTGAAAGTGATGCATCCAATTGATTTCCTTTAAATCCGGAACGCATCCACTCCAAGGTGTCATCACTCTCACGTCATGTGAGAGCCCACACCTACATCAAAAATAATAGGAGGGGTGGTCTTTGGTACCCACATCTTGTTGAGTCCATGGGGGTTAGTCCCTTCTCTAACCCAAATAAAATTCTTTGCTAAATTAGGAGTATGTAATCTATCATAACAAAATTTAGCAAGGTGGCCCTTACGTCCACAATGTGTACAAGTGTACACATGAGCATACTTGTGATGGGTGTGTCCGTGTGGAGCATGTGTATGCCGTGGAGGGTGTGCATGCATAAAGGATGGAACTTGTTTCTTTCGAACCAAGGTTTCCAAGCGTGTATGGTTCATGGCACATTGGCTCATAGTGGAGCCCAACAATCTACTCTCTTCTTTAACATACAAATATCATCATTAATCTTAGAAGAAGAGGTACATGCATTAGGTAGACTAGATGAAGAAGCTACACTAGCATGGCAAACATGTGCATCATTTTATTTTGCAAAACTTCATTTTTCTTTAAACAAATTTCTAAATCCTTTGAAATAGAATCAATTTTTATTCTCAAAGAATTATTTTCTTTTACAACAAAATCAACTTTAGAAGATAAATTTTCATTTTTCTTCAAATAGCATGGCAATCATTTTTAGATTTTAAAAAATCATTTTCTTTTAGTGCAAGGTCTAATTTAGATCTTAATGAATCCCTTTCATTATAGACCTCAACCTTCTCTTGCAAAACATTGTTAAGTCTAGCATGCAAACTCTTATTTTCTTGTTCAATTCCTAGACTTTTCTTTTTCAACAAATTATATTTTTCTATTAATTTTTCACAAACAATAGAAAGTTCTTCATTTAAGGCATGGGGATCAACATAATCATTTGAAGAACTAGCACAATCATTATTATCTAAGTGGGGTTCCGAATGTACCTCAAGGGAGTCATTCCCTTGGACCATGAAGCATTGTGAATCGGATTCTCCACTAGATTCCTCCGGTTGATTTGGCAATAGAAGCTCGGAGGTGGTGGTGGTTGTCAACATATTCCACACTACAAAAGCGGAATCAATATTAGAAACATGTATAAGATATTCTTTAGATAATGTGCTTCTAATGGCCTCAAGGGCTTGTGCATTGGCCCCTATATGATTGCTATCACTAAGGAAGGATTCCTTGGTAATGGCAAGGTAAACTTTATGACCTAGGGTTTGTAAATAAACGGTCATCCTAATCTTCCAAACATGAATGTTGGAAGGGTCATACATAGGTGGGGTCATGAAAGCCATGGTAAACTATATGTGTGCAAAACGAGCAAATGCAAATAATAGATTAGCAAGCAAATGGATCTCACTCCTAGGATGTTAAGCCTAAGTATCAGGAGCACTAACCCTGATACCAATTGAAAGAACACCTAGAGGGGGGGTGAATAGGTGTTAGTGGTAATCTAAAACTAAATGCAAAACTAAGTGCGCTAAATGCGGAAGCTAATGCAAATTTTGCAACACACTTAGTACAATCAACAAGTGTAGCCGAATTCCCCGTGAAGGGCTCTGGACTAACTCCTCTTGATTCCCCTTGAATGGGTTGAGGTGCTATGTGAAGCTCTTGTTGATTAGGTACAAGTGAGGTACACACAAACAATCAAGCATATACAAGATATAGCAATGTGAATTATGCAAGGCACAACACAAGCAAATAGATATGAATGAAGTATGATGCTTTGTACAAATGTAAAGAGAGAGAGTTTAGAGACAAGTGGATCAAACGCAAACACAATGATATGTTTCGAGGTTCGAGCACCCTTGCTCTACATCCCCGCCTACACCACCGTGTAGGATTTTCAATCCACTATACCGTCCACCGAGGACTCCCACCGAGGGAACCTTCACCGAGAAGGACTTGTACAACAATGGAGTACCTAACTCCTCTCTCAAACAACACCTCCTCACACAAGAGGGGTAGGCCCGTAGCCAATACAACAACCAATCCACCTCACACTTGAGGGATACAAACCAACTACCAACTCCACCTCACCAAGAGGGAGTAAACACCAATCTCCACCTCACAATAGAGGGAGCAAACCAACAACCCAAATCACAACCTCAATCTCTACCAAAGAGGGAGCAACCAAGAAATCAAGGGTTTACAATAGGTGGTCTCTTTCAACCACAAACCTCTTTCCTTTTTCTTTTTCCACAAAACAAATGATCCTAATAGATTAGGATAGAAGATAGCTCAAGTGTGGAAAACTAGGTGTTTGGAAAACAAGCAACAAAGAAAAACACTTGGGAAAATTCTTGCAAAAGATATAGAATGAAAACCAAGACAAATCTCCCAAAATCCTCTTTTCTTTGATATTTTTCCAAAAACCTAAAACAATAAAGATTGAAAGATTAAAGCCCCAAATACTTTTGAAAACTCTTAAAAACACTTAAGAAGGTCTGAAATTTTTGCCCTTGAAAACTTCTACAAAAACTATGAAGAGATGGGGTATATATAGCCCCAATACAAAACTAGCCGTTAGAGCTGAGCTGGCAGCTCTGACAGGCAACGGTCGACCGGCCCGGTCGACCGCCAACGGTCAGAAATATGACCGTTGGGCAACTGCGGTCGACCGACCCGGTCGACCGAAACAAACAGAGAGCACTGTAAGTGCCCCGGTCGACCCGAGCGGTTGACCGTCCCAGTGCCTCCAAACGTGCACAGATTTGTGCACGTCGGTCGACCGGCCTGGTCGACCGACTTCACCCAAGTCGACTAGGTCAGGTTGACTAGTCGACTGATTGAAGCCTGGAACAGAAATCTGGGTCAGAAAGTTAGTGTAAAATATTTTTCTAAAAATCTTTTAACACTTCTAAAAATCACCAAAAATAGTTTTATCATTTTATATGGAAGCACAAACTTGTGATAAAAATTTCAAGATATATATCAATCATATCAATTCATTTTTGAGTCTTGCAAATTTTATCAAAAACAAAACTTGTATTTTTATCAAACTTGATTTTTCAACACATGAATAGGGATATCAAAATAAGTTTGTCTAGCAAGTTAAACCATGTATGTATATCTAGAATACATCTAATGTATATAGAAATAAAGTAAACTTGTTTTGATCTACTATTCATGAAAACCAAATCCAAAACATGAAAACGTGTGTGTTGTGCACTTGAGCATATCAACTATACTAAGCTTCACAAATTGGATCTAAACACACTAACTAAACTATGGATACCTAAGTCTTCTTGATGATCTTCATCTTCAAGTAGACTTGCTCCAAAACTCCATCCATGGGCTAGGCAATGTGTGATCTTGAAGCTTTGGCCCTAGAATCATCATGAAAAGCTTCTAAACTCCTTTGTTGAAGCTAATCACCAACTAATATCTTGCTAATGATCTGAAACTTAAAATCACAAGAATATTAGTAAACATAACTACATGAGTTAATCATCATTAAAACTAGGGTGGAAGGCCTTTGGGCCAACAGATGTGTCATTTTAAAGACTTTGAACATCTCCACATCCTCGTATCCTGAAAAGAAATTCTTTAGATAAATTCATGGCCATTAGGGAACCTGTATACCCCTCCTTAGTGCATCACTTCTATGCCAATTTTGCTTTTGAGGGAAATCGAGTGAGATCTCGTGTTCTTGGGAAGGATATTGACATTCCCCTATCCCAATTTGCTGATATTCTGCATCTCTCCTCTGGAGGAGTTGATGTTTACACCTTTAATCTCCAAGATTTTGAATATCCGGACGGTGAGTCTGCGCTCACCGCTTCCACCTTGATTCACGGGAATGACAATCCCGGTTTGGTTAGGAATGAGGAAGTGAACAAGTTCACGTTCACCGCCCAAGTCCTAACCAAATTTGTTTTCTATAATATTTTACCTAAGTCCGGTGAGTATAGCAATGCTAGAGGTCCAGTTCCTCTTATCATCTATTGCCTTCTGAAAGGCATTAAGATTAATTTCCCACATCTCAATGCTTCTCACATGGCCTCTGATCAGATCCGCATGTACGGTAGGCATTTGCCTTATGGCATGCTCATATCCTATCTTCTCAAACATTTAGGATTTGATCTTTCTTCGGAAACTCCCTCCGAACCCTCTGTGAACTTGGACTGCACCCTTTTGAAGAGGATGCAGGCTCAGATTCGTCGAGCCCCTCCTGAGCAGCCCCCTCCAATTCCTGTACCAGGATCTTCATCTGCCCCAGGGTCTTCTTCGGCCCCAGGGATTTCCTCTGCTCCCGGTCCATCTTTATCTCCTGAGTTCCAGTCCTTCATTTCTTCTGAGATTCGCTCTCAGATCCAGGAGCATCAGTCTTGGATCGAGCAGCGAGACGCAGCCTTTCGTGGGATATGGAGCAGCGAGATGCAGCCCTTCGCGCGGAGATGGACTCGCGCTTCCAGGGAATTCGTAATGACATGTCTTACTTTGCGAACGCCATGAGATTCGTGGACTCGCAATTTGGGACACTATTTGCGAAATTCGATATGCTTGGTCCAGATCCCACGACCATTGCTCGTCCTCTTCCATCCTCCGGCCCTCCATTTCCTGCCAGAGACCCTACTGCTGTTCCACCTCCACAGCCAGGCGTTGCTGGCATCGATCCAGAGGAGGCAGGTCATGAGGATGATGATGATGATGAGACGATGGCAGAGGGTGACGCTGAGGAGAGTTCGTCTGAGGAAGACGACGCTGAGGAGAGTTCTTCAGAGGACGATGCTGCTGGTGGTGCTGAGTGACCTGCCCCTTTTGATGATGTCAAAAAGGGGGAGAGTTATTTATGAGAGAGATATATTTAATATTTTGTGTACTTGACTTATGTATTTGTGTTGTGTACTAGTATTATGTTTGGACATCTTTGTATGGTGGACATGTATCTTTGTATTGTGTTTATATATATTTGTGTTGTGTTTTTATTTAGTCCATAAACATGTGTTATTTTTTTGACATCTTTGTATGGTGGACATGTATCTTTGTATTGTGTTTATATATATTTGTGTTGTGTTTTTATTTAGTCCATAAACATGTGTTATTTTTTTTTGACATCTTTGTATGGTGGACATGTATCTTTGTATTGTGTTTATATATATTTGTGTTGTGTTTTTATTTAGTCTATAAAAATGTATTATCCTTTTATGACATGAGTATCTTTTGGCATGGACATGAGTATTGTGGATTATCACTTGCTATTTATCATTTGTGCTATGTATCCATGCCTGAGTATGATTCTTTTTATATGCATGTGTTGAGGGGGAGCTTCATTTGAAGTCTCTACCCAAAATATTTGTAATAACTATATATGTTTTGTCATCATCAAAAAGGGGGAGATTGTTGGCCCAAGGCCATTAGGCCAATATCCCGCTGAATATTTTGATGATAACAAACCATATTTAGTTATGTATTTAACAATTTTGTTTAAAAGATTTCAGGTTAAAACAGGTTGATTTGACGGCTCCGATATCAAGACTCACAAGTTTGGATGCCGCTGAAGATTTGCATTCCAAAGCCTAGCACAATAGAAAGCTTCGGAATCAAGACATTGAAGAAAAGACCAAGTCGAGATCAAGACAATGAAAAAGTCCAAGATTTGTATTTTTACTTTTTCTTTTAGACTTTTTGTCAAAACCTAGATGTTAGAAGTAGAGTTATGAGATTGTCACTCACACACACACTTTAGTTTGATTCATGGCTTCAAAAACAATTTCTATTTTCAACTTAGTTTTAGAGTTAACATGTTTTGGAAATTTGTTTTAGAAACTTTAAGTTTTGGAAAAACCGACCTTTGGAAAAACAAGTTTTATCAAAGAGATTTTTATCAAAATGTTTTAACATGTTAGAGTAGTAACTTATGATCATACTCCTATTTTTATAAGGTCCAAAACCTCACCCAAAAGACCAAAACCAAAAAAAACCCAAGTTCTGGTTTCTGCAGTGTCTGATTTTTCAGAACTGACAGAAGCCGGTCGACCGTCCGGGTCGACCGACATGCACACTGTGCATGTGTGTACGTCGGCCAACCGCTCGGGTCGACCAGGGCACTTACAGTGCTCTATGTTTGTTTGGGTCGACCGGGGCGGTCGACCGTTGTCCCCCAACGGTCAGAAATATGACCGTTGGCGGTCGACCGGCCCGTCGACCGGCAGCTGTCAGAAATTCTGACAGATTCCAACAGCTCTATTTTCTGACAGATTTTGTTGGGATCTCACCCCAACGAATTTCTCTAGCTGTCTTACCCTGTTTTTCAACCCCTATAAATAGTGGGTCACTTCAACATGATAAAACACTAATTTACACAACAATTTTCACATCAATTCTTTCAAGCCTTTATTTGAGAAAAGATTTTCAAAGCCAAAATTTCCATACACCCTTTTTGAAGCCTAAACCTCTACTTCACTCTAGATATTTGCACTACACAATCCCAAATTCTACATCTACATATTGGTTATAGGATTGTGCTAAGTGAGCGATTTTCGATCAAGTGTGATCATTTTCTTCTTGTGTGAAGTTGTAGAGGCATCGGCCTCAAGGCGAGCTAGTGTGCTCCGGGTGGTGTTGCGGCATCACGAGAGATAGGACAAGTGTGTCCTTGTATTGGTGATCCGGTGGGATCAACAATAGTGGAAATCCTTCAAGTGTGAAGGCCGGGACGTAGAGCGTGGCTCGAACCTCGGAAACATATACTTGTGTTTGCGTTTGCTCGAATTTTCTCTAAACTCAAACTCCTTTATTTCTTGCACTACTTGTTGTGTTTATTGCTAGTATTTTAATTTGAGCAATTTCTTAAGTAGATTTTTTTTTAATTCCGCATTATTGCCATATTTCATATAGCCATCAGCTATTCACCCCCCTCTAGGTGATTTCAAAAACATGAATAGGATAGTCAAAATAAGTTTGTTTAGCAAGTTTAAAGCATGTATGTATATTTAGAACATATCTAATATACATAGAAATAAAGTAAACTTGTTTTGATCTACCATTCTTGAAAACCAAATCCAAAACATAAATCTTTTGTGTGTTGTGCACTTGAGCATATCAACTATACTAAACTTTACAAATGGATCTAAAACACACTATCTAAACTATGGATACCTAAGTCTTCTTGATGATCTTCATCTTCAAGTTGACTTGCTCCAAAACTCCATCCATGGGCTAGGCAATGTATGATCTTGATGCTTTGGCCCTGGAATCATTATGAAAAGCTTCTAAACTCCTTATTGAAGCTAATCATCAACTAATATCTTGGTTAATGATCTGAAACTTAAAATCACAAGAATATTAGTAAACATAACTACATGAGTTAATCATCATCAAAACTAGGGTGGAAGGCCTTTGGGCCAACAATCTCCCCTTTTTGATGATGACAAAACTCATGGAGTTATATATGCATGGATTAAAGTTAAGCTTCAAAGAAGCTCCCCCTTAACTCATGCATAAACAAATAGATAAAAGATATGCAATGAATGTACATAAACATGTATGCATCAACATGCATAAAATATATTCTAGAAGCTCTAGATGCCAATTAAATTAATAAAACATTAACAAAACACTAGATGCTCTAGATACCAATAAAACTTAATATATGCAAAAACATAAGTATGCATATATAAAAACTTGTACCAATCATGCATAGAGGATTTTGTGGTTTATATATGCATGTTAAACTCTTAAATAATTCTCCCCTTTTTGTCAATCATCAACAAAGGGGTAAACAATCAAAACAATAAATGAGGGGTAAAAATCTTTCTCCCCTTTTAAGTCAATCAAAACAATACAAACAATGTTCTTCCCCTTTTTGTCTAAAACAAAAACAAGGTCAATAAGGGGTGACTATAAACAACATGATATCAAATAGAAAAATATGTCAATGAATCATTTTGATATCAATAGAAAATAAACACAGATCAACAAATATTATATGCTATATACATTCATGAAGAGGAAGACGCTAAGTTAGCTTCCCTACACATATGCATTACATGAAGGAGGGATGTTAAGCCCTAATTAACATAACACACATTATATAATGAATAAGAGGTGATGTGAAGCTCCCCCTACACACGTGCACCACATAAAGAAGAGATGTTAAGCTCTTCAATACAAGATACACTCATCATGAATCTATATGCATATGGTTAATACAAATCAAAGCTTTTGTATTTTTCTTAAAACAAAATTTTTGGATACCATTTAAAACACAAAACATCTTGATATCAAAAGATAGTATTTTTTCTTTTAAGCCAAATAAACAGTTGAAATGACTATTTCTATCATAAAGCAAGGGAGTGAAAAACTAAATACCAATTGAAATATGAAAATCGAATTTTCTCCCCCTTTATGAAATACCAACAAACATTATGCGTAGGCTTGTAATAATATACCAATTGAAAACTAAATCAATTGAAATAAAGTTGAAGCTCAAGCACTAGCATAAACAAGATTTGTGAAAAATTTATATCTTAAGTACAAATAAAACAAGTATATGTTTATGAAATAGAATGAGTACCAATCACCAATAGATGATACCAATTGAAAATATACATACACAATAAACATATAAGTATACAAAAAATCAAAATGATACCAATTGAAAGAGTTCAATGATACCAATTGAATCAACAATAATAATCAAGTGTATATCTCATATAATCTACCACCCAATCATGGTTCAAGTTTTAAATGATTTTCACTTGTAAAGCATACATGAACATGATCTCCCTTCCAACCGCCCTTGGATGGTAGGGGTTTTCAAAATAGATTTGAAAATAAGTTTTGTTTGAAAAACTCTACCATATGAAGAATACCGTAACTAGTTAAATGGAAAACTTTTAAACTAGTACGAAATCCTTCAAGCAAGGAATACAACAAAATAGTTTTTCATGAAATAAGAAATCCACATGAAAATCAACACTCTAATCCAATTAAGCACAATTTGACTCAAGAAAAAAACATGAGCAAGTAAAAAAAAAAAGTGAGTGTACATATAAAGTGTGAATATCATAATCATGAAAATTTTTCATTAAGCTCAATTATTCCTTAACATTGAAAACACGAAAATCATCAAACTTATTTTATCTTCATGGCATATGTATGTCTAATACAAACTAAAATATACATACATATCCAAAACATAAAGAGTCCACAAATGTATATGCATGAAGGCACGTGGCTCAAAAGGATAATCATGTATATCTAATAGTTTGGACAAGATAGACATATACATGAAGTTAAACAATTAAACACAAAATCAAGAAAATCTTCACCAAAACAAATTTCATTTCAAGGTATATGTATGAATTGTCAACACAATAAGTATACATACATATCCCTAAACACAATTGAGTCCATGTATATAGATTTTCATGAAAAGCAAATGACTCAAGGGTATACATGTATATCTTAAAGTTTGGCAAAATTACACATATACATGAAATGAAAACACACAATCATAAAACAAATTCAAAATAAGAATACAAGTTTGAAATGTACGAATCATCAAAACTAGACTATACTAGCACATCTAATGGGTTCAAATAAGCAATCAAGCTCAAACATATATAGATTTATTTGTGGCCCACTATATGCACGAATATATACCTAGTCTTAATGAAAACTAACATCTAAACATGTAATCAACACATGAAGCATAAAACACGATAAATATTAACATGATAATCTTAAACATGATTATTATGCAAATTCACATATTATTAAACCTATGATAAACATGATAGCTAAAACAAACGGTGAGAACACAAAATATGGGTCCATATAAACATGGGTGTCTCAAAATGATATGCATGCATGTCAAGGATCTAATGAGCATGGCATTATCATAATAATCACCAAATAATGAAACATGCTATAAACATCAAAGATATGAAATACAAATCATATATGATCAATATGTACATGCATGTGCATTAGATCTAGGTCATACAAATTAGTTTAACCAAGGTGAGAACACAAAAATATAAGTCCATATGAAACATGGATGTTTCAACCAACTAATAAGTATAACACTAATCTAATTAACATGGCATATTCATGATGAACACTAAACATCAAATCATGATATGAAAGATAAACATGGAAAGCATGTAAACATAAGGAGTTAGAGTTTCGATATCAAAACCAATGAGGGCACCGCTCTAGTTCTCCAAAACAAAGGTAGTCCTCTCCACCAAACCTTCCCTTGAAAGTGATGCATCCAATTGATTTCCATGAAGCTCGGAACGCATCCACTCCAAGGTGTCATCACTCTCACGTCATGTGAGAGCCCACACCTACATCAAAAACTTTAGGGGTGGTCTTTGGTACCCATATCTTATTGGGTCCATGGGGGTTAGTACCTTCTCTAACCAAACAAACTTCTTTGCTAAATTCTCAACATGTAAACGATCATAGCAAAATTTAGCAAGGTGGCCCTTACGTCCACAATGTGTACAAGTGTACACATGAGCATACATGTGAGAAGTGTGTCCGTGAGAAGCATGTGTATGCCGTGGAGGGTGTGCATGCATAAAGGATAGAACTTGTTTCTTTCGAAACAAAGATTCCAAACGTGTATGCCCAACAACACATTGGCTCAAAGTGGAGCCCAAACAATCTACACTCTTCTTAAGCATGGATATACCATTGTTAATCAAAGAAGAAGTGTGGCATGCAATAGGTGTTCTAGGTGAAACTACCCTAGCATGGCAAACATGTTTATCAATCTTATTTTTCAAAACTTCATTTTTCTTTAAACAACATTCAAATCATTTGAAATAGAAAATATCTTATTTTTCAAAGCAACATTCTCCTTTAAAACAAATCAATTTTTGAAGACAAGTTTTCATTTTTCTTCAAAATAACATGGCAATCATTTTTAGATTTTAAAAATTCATTTTCTTTTAGTGCAAGTTCCAATTGAGATCTCAATGAATCCCTTTCATTATAGACCTCAACCTTCTCTTGCAAAACATTGTTAAGTCTAGAATGCAAACTTTATTTTCATTTTCAAGTCCTAGAGTTTTCTTTTTTAAAATTTTATATTTTTCTATTAAATTTTCACACACAATAGATAGTTCTTCATTTAAGGCATGAGCATCATAATCATCACATGAGAACTAGAGCAATCATTACTATCATCTAAGTGGGTTTCCGAATGTACCTCAAGGGAGTCATTCCCTTGGACCATGAAGCATTGTGAATCGGATTCCCCACTAGATTCCTCCGGTTGATTTGGCAATAGAAGCTCGGAGGTGGTGGTTGTTGTCAACAAATTCCACACTGTAAAGGCGGAATCAATATTAGAAACACGTAAAAGATAATCTTTAGATAATGTGCTTCTAATGGCCTCAAGGGCTTGTGCATTGGCCCCTATATGATTGCTATCACTAAGGAAGGATTCCTTGGTAATGGCAAGGTAAACTTTATGACCTAGGGTTTGTAAATAAACGGTCATCCTAATCTTCCAAACATGAATGTTGGAAGGGTCAAACATAGGTGGGGTCATGAAAGCCATGGTAAACTATATGTGTGCAAAACAAGCAAATGCAAACAATAGTTAGCAAACAAATGGATCTCACTCCTACGATGTTAAGCCTAAGTATCAGGAGCACTAGCTCTGATACCAATTGAAAAACACCTAGAGGGGGGTGAATAGGTGTAAGTGCTAATCTAAAACTAAATGCAAAACTAAGTGCGCTAAATGCGGAAGCTAATGCAAATTTTGCAAACACACTTAATATAATCAACAAGTGTAGCCAAATTCCCCATGAAGGGCTCTGGAATAACTCCTCTTGATTCCCCTTGAATGGGTTGAGGTGCTATGTGAAGCTCTTGTTGGTTAAGTATAAGTTAGGCACACACACAATCAAGCCAAGCAAATAAGGATGAATAGCAATATGAAATAATGCAAGGCAACACAAGCAATGAATGATATGACAATATGAATGAATGATGCTTTGCACAAAAGTAAAGAGAGAGAGTTAGAGAGACAAGTGGATCAAACGCAAAGGCCAAGATATGTTTCGAGTTCGAGCACCTTACTCTACATCCCCGCCTACACCACCGTGTAGGATTTCCAATCCACTATACCGTCTACCGAGGACTCCCAACGAGGGAACCTTCACCGAGAAGGATTTGTACAACAAGGGAGTACCGTACTCCTCTCTCAAACAACCACCTCACAACCGAGGGGTAGGTCCGTAGCCAATACAACAACCAATCCACCTCACACTTGAGGGATACAAACAACAACCAACTCCACCTCACCAAGAGGGAGTAAACACCAATCTCCACCTCACAATAGAGGGAGCAAACCAACAACCCAAATCACAACCTCAACCTCTACAAAGAGGGAGCAACCAATAATGAGGTTTTACAAAGGTGGTCTCTTTCAACCACAAACAACTTCCTTTTTCTTTTTCCACAAAACAAGATCCTAATAGATTAGGATAGAAGATAGCTCAAGAGTGGAAACAAGGTGTTTTTGGAAACAAGCAACAAAGAAAAACTAATTGGGAAGTCTCTTGTGAAAGATAGAAAATGAAAGATCAAATCAAAATCCCAAAACTAGTTTTCTTTGATTTTTCAAAAACCCAAAACACAAATCAAATTGGAAGTTTAAAGCCCAAAACACTTTTGAAAACTTGTTTTAAACACTTTAGAAACAAGAAATTTTTCTCCTTAAAATCTTGGCCAAAAACCCAAAGAGATGGGGTTTATATAGGCCAAACCAGAAACTAGCCGTTAAGCTGAGCTGGCAGCCTGACAGGCTGACGGTCGACCGGCCCGGTCGACCGCCAACGGTCAGAAATGTGACCATTGGGCAACCACGGTCGACCGGCCCGGTCGACCCAAACAAACAGAGAGCTCTGCTCTCAGACCGGTCGACCCGGACGGTCGACCGTCCCAGTGACTCCAAACGTGCACAGATTTGTGCACGTCGGTTGACCGCCCGGTCGACCGACTTCACCCAAGTCGACTAGGTCAGGTTGACTAGTCGACTGATTGAAGCCTGGAACAAAAATCTGGGTCAGAAAAACAGTGTAAAATATTTTTCTAAAAATCTTTTAACACTTCTAAAAATCACCAAAAATAGTTTTATCATTTTATATTGAAACACAAACAAGTGATAAAAATTTCAAGACATATATCAAACATATCAATTCATTTTTGAGTCTTGCAAATTTTATCAAAAACAAAACTTGTATTTTTATCAAACTTGATTTTTCCAAAACATGAATAGGATAGTCAAAATAAGTTTGTTTAGCAAGTTTAAAGCATGTATGTATATCTAGAACATATCTAATATACATAGAAATAAAGTAAATTTGTTTTGATCTACCATTCATGAAAACCAAATCCAAAACATAAATCTTTTGTGTGTTGTGCACTTGAGCATATCAACTATACTAAACTTTACAAATGGATCTAAAACACACTATCTAAACTATGGATACCTAAGTCTTCTTGATGATCTTCATCTTCAAGTTGACTTGCTCCAAAACTCCATCCATGGGCTAGGCAATGTATGATCTTGATGCTTTGGTCCTGGAATCATCATGAAAAGCTTCTAAACTCCTTGTTGAAGCTAATCATCAACTAATATCTTGGTTAATGATCTGAAACTTAAAATCACAAGAATATTAGTAAACATAACTACATGAGTTAATCATCATCAAAACTAGGGTGGAAGGCCTTTGGGCCAACAGAGCTGTCGGTGGCACTCGCAAAGGCAAGCTCTTTCGATGCTTTTAGACTCACTTGGAAGACAATTGTACCAAAGAAGAGTGAAGTAGAAAAGAAGAAGAAGAAGAAAACTAAAACAAAGTACATACAAAGAGAGAATACAGATTTGATTTCATAACGATAAAAGAAAAGAAAGAAACCTTACACCGGTGTCACTCTCGGCACAAGCTTCATTCTTATTCTTCTATGAAAGTCTGATCTCCTCTGAATTACATAAATGAAAACTAAAATTACATGAAAAAGAAAAAAAAAAGAAAAACCTACACTAAGAAATGGAAACATGGCTAAATCCTATCTCTGCATGGTCGTCCCTTTTCAGTGCAAATACTGTCTTTTTATAGGCAAAAACGCAACCTACAGGATTCCGGAAGATTGGGGGAGCAAACGCTCCCCCTAACTTGCTAACCAAGCTGCGAAAATGCGGCTTTGGCCGCGTTTCTGCGGCCAGGGTGTGGTCAGGTGGCCACACCCTGTTGGTGGGTCTCCCCGGCATCTCGTTCTGTCTTTATCTTGGGTTGGATTTGCAGTTTAGCTCCGAGATTTTGAAGAAATAGCCGTTGATCTTTGCTTCAACCGATCGATTCTGAGAGGATTCTTCTCAACTAGTTTTTAACCTCTTGATTTTGCCCTGATTTACTGAGTTCGAATTAATTCTGATTTAATTCAGAATTTGGTGGGCTTTTAGGCTCATTTCTCTTCACTCTCCTTAAGGAATGGGCCTGCAAATAAATTAACATTTAATTAGGACAATGCATATTTTATTCTATAATAAGTATGGAAATATGATACTAAATGTGCAACATTAGCGACTAATCAGTTGAATACAAGTGTTAGCAAACAATCCCAAGCATATATCAATAAGGGCACAAATATATATCAAGCATATAAAGATGAAAACAATATAAGCATGCAAGATATAAACATGTAAGAGATAGAGAGAGAGCAATCACAAACACGGGATATTTGTTTCGAGGTTCGAGCACACTTGCTCTACATCCTCGCCTTCAACACTTGAAGGATTTCCACTAAAATTGATCCCACAGAATCACTCGGTGCCGCAACACCTACAAGCTCTTTGGACTCTCTAGTCCCTCTCTTGTTCCCGCAAGAACACACCGCAAGCCCACTAGCTCGCCGAGGCCACACCTCAAACACCGAGTTCCTACTAGAATCTGAAACAATGCGAACACACACGTCCGCCTCCTTAAAAACAAGAATGAGAACTTTGGTGATCACAACACTTTGATCACCTAAAATTACTCTCACAATAACACTCCTATAGGATGAATATATCAATGGATAGCTCAAGTGTTTGTGAGAAAAACAAGGATGGAATGTGTGGAGGAAAACATAAGAAATCACTTTGAAAACACTCTTGATAAACTTCCTTTTTGATTGGAAATATTTGCTCTCAAAAGATGAGAAAAACTAGGTTTAAAACTCTCCTCAAATCTTAGCTAAAATAGCCCAAGAAAGACCCAATTTATAGGCTATCCAAAAACTAGCCGTTACAGCCAGGATGACCTATCGGTCGACCGCCCAGTCGACCAGTCAACGGTTAGAATTCTAACCGTTGTGCCAGCGGTCGACCGGCCAGTCGACCGTAGTAAGGATACAGAGAGATGAGCTCTCTGCCGGTCGACCGCCCGGTCGACCGGGGCCGTTTCCAGAGAGCAGACACTCTCTGGCGGTCGACCATGCGGTCGACCGCCCATCCTGTGCACGTCGGTCGACCGCCAGAGTCTGGTAGGCCATTTACAGGATTTAAAACTTGAGTTTTTTATTTAAAATAAAATCCCATAAATTCAGAAAAAATCTACAAAAATAGTTTCAGTGTAATACTTTGATAAACAAACATGTTTGAGCAAAATCAAAACATGTTACAATCATTTTGAACTATTTTTGTAACTTAGAAATTTTGGCTAAAAACAAAAACTGTATTTTTCCAAATTGGTTTTTCTAAAACTTCTCCAAATACAAAAACAAAGATATTTTAAACACTTTTAAAGCATGGTGTGTATGGATATGATCCACTACACATAAAAGATGAAATATCTATGTTTTTGATAATAAGCACTAAAACGGTTTTGGTTAAAATCACATGTATATAATAAACTCCAAAAACCAAACCGGTATTTTGTCAAAATGAAAAGTCTTTTCCAAAATGAAAATTCTTTTATGAAAACTCATCTAAATCAAGAGTGTGTGTGTGTGTGTGTATTGTATACTTAAGCAATCCACCAACTATTCTATCCTTTACATTTTAATCTAAAGCAAAATCTTAATAAAACAAACCTAGACACAAGTCTTCATCTTGAAGGTCTTCACTTGAAGTCTTCTTCTCCTTTGGACTTGGTCCAAACTTGATCCAACGAGCTAGACTCCTCTTGAGTACTTGATGTGGTCTTGATGCATAGGCTCTTGAATCAAACCGTGCTAGCTCCAAAACTTGACTTTAAATCCTTTGTTGAAGCTAAAACACCAACTAAGATCTTGATCATAAATCTGAGACTATTAAACACAAGATCATTAGTACTATAACTACATGAGTTGATCATCATCAAAACTAGAGTGATGGGCCTTTGGGCCAACAGTTAGCACATTAGTGGAGTAATTAGTAGTTAGAAACTATGAGATTTCTTTCATAGCATTCCTCATTCTTTTTACTTTGTTTTAAGAATTATTTTCAAAACCTTTTTTATCATTTTCTTATCAATATTTTCACCAACTTCTTAGTTCACTTTTGTTTCATCTTCTTTTCTATTTTTCAAATCATTTCTCTTTTATTTCCACATCACCGTTTCATCGCCCTTCTTACCTATCACTTCTGGATTCCTTTTCTTTTATTTTCTTTTTCATTCTTTAAACAAAGAAGAACTGTTAACATAACACGTGAATAAAGACTATTAATGCTTCTATCACCTCCCATCCCTGTGGATTCGACCTGTTGAGCCAATGATATAACGGAAGTATCAAGAGAACATTAGCACATATACATTTTCATTGATTTTACAAAACGCACGTTTTTGAGTGCTCGTTCCGCTCCGATCAGCGTTGCATCGCTTAGCGTAAGCGATGGCGTTAGGGATCATCTTTGGCTAATAATATCCCATTCTTCAGAGTCGATCTCCAAGCTTTAGACCAGGTTGGTGAGCTCCACACATACTGTCATGAGCCTCTTTGAGTATTTTCTATGTATGTTTATTTGAAAATCAGTGGAGGAGGATTTCATCATGTGATCGGTGATATATTGTTCTTGTGATCGCATTGTAGTAGAATTTAGGGGCTTTCCTTCTAATGGCAGCCACCTCTTTAGGGTCATCAGGCAAAATGCCATACAATGCGTAGTCGATATGAGAAAATCTCCAATCTCTGAGCTCTGGACCTGCTGAAGTCTCTATAGCTCCTTTGACTTGAAGGTCTCCTATTAGATTTTAGTTATCTTCAAGGGAGAATCTTGGAGAGTATAAGTCATAGCTATAAACGAGTACTTTCTCTGTCGCTCCGGCTGAAAGTGCCAAGGAAGCAGTGAGGGACGCCAATGCATCAGTATGCATAATTTTCTGGCGAGCTACATGGTCGATCTAGAAGCTTTTGAAACTCTCTGCCATGTAGATAGTTGCGTTATGATAGGGTATCAAGTCTTCATGTCTGACTTCGTACTCCCCGCGAACCTGGTTAACGATGAGCTTTGAATCACCGTATGCTTTGAGATTTTTAATGCCAATCTCATTGACGATTTGCATCCCAATCAAGAGAGCATTCTATTCCGCTACATTATTGGAACATGGCTCAGTTAATGAGAATGCACGAGGGATTACGTAGTTCTGTGAGGAGACAAGTACTACCCCCACTCCTGCTACAATATTTCCTCGCGGACCCGTTCTCGATGCGCCGTCGAAGAAGAGTTGCTACACCTATCCTTCAAAGATGTCAGGGTCAAGCAAACTTCAGCGACCTCATCTGGGAGATCTTCATAAAGTTTGGTCGCCCTTGGATCTGGGTGCTCAGCTAAGAAATCTGCCACTTCATGTCCCTTCACAGCTTTTTATGGCAGGAACTGCATCTCATATTGGGAGAGCAACATGGCCCATTTTGTCAATCAACCATTCAGTGATGATGGCTTCGTCATAAGCAATCTTAAAGGATTGACTTTTGATATGACGTGTTGGTTTGGCCCACCAAGTAGTGTCGCATCTTCTAGATGGTGAATATCAATGCCAAGCATTTTTTTCGATCGGGTTGTATCAATGTTCGGCTCTGATCATAGTTCTACTCAAGTAGTAGATTGCCTGCTCGTGTCTATGATCATTATTCTAGACTAGTAAAGCTCCTAAAGAATGATCCATAGCTCGAACGTATATCAGGAAAGGTTTTCCTAACACCGGAGCTGTAAGGACAGGTGGTTACGTGAGGTACCGCTTGATTTCCTCAAATGCTTGTTGGCAAGCATCGTTCTACATGAATGAAATACCATTCTTCATCAATTTGATGAAGGGTTGGCATCGTCCAGAGAGATTTGAGATAAACTTCCGGATATATGCTAGTCGCCCGTAAAATTCTTCTAAGCTCTCTAAGATTCCTTGGAGGTTGCAACTCCTGGACAGCACGGACTTTCTCAAGGTTGAGGTGGATCTCTTTGGATGTGACGATAAACCCTAGGAATTTACCGCTGGCTACCCCCAGGAAAGATTTGGTAGGATTCATCTTCAATTGATGTGCCTGCATGATATCAAATATTGTCTTCAGATCTGCTATGTGATCGCCTTGGCATGACTTTTCACTACAATATCATCCACGTAGTATTCCACTATTTTGCGTATACTCTTGTGGAAAATTATATTCATAGCTCTCTGGTATGTCACCCCCGCATTCTTCAATCTGAAGGGCATGACAGTAGAGCAATACACCCCAATGGTATTCTGAAAGATGTATGCTTCTCATCGTCAGGATATATTTTAATTTAATTGTACCTAGAGAATCCGTCCATGAAAGACATCCGTTCAAACCCACACGTAATCATGACAACCGTGATTGGAAGGGGGAACTCATCTTTAGGACAAACCTCATTTAAATTATGAAAATCAATGCAAACCCAGATCTTCCCATTCATCTTGGTGACGGGGACGATATTGGCTACCCAATCAGGGTATTGTTCTTTCCTGATAAAACTGGAGTCTATAAGCTTCTTGACTTCTGACTGGATCGCTTCTATTATCTTCGGGCGGAACCATCGTTGTTGTTGCTTGACGGGCTTCGCATCTGAATTGATGTTGAGGCGATGCATAGCTACTTGAGGATCAAGCCCAGGTATATCCTCATAGTTCCAAGCGAAAATATCTATATACTCTCGCACAAGAGATATTAGATCTTCCTTCTCGGGAGGTAATAAGCTTTCGCTTATAAAGATGGGCTTAGGATTATCTTCATCTCTCAGATTAATCTGGGTTATCTTATCCTCCGTGGGTGGTTCGCGTTGTTCAAAGTGAATATCCCAGAGAGTGTTTAGGTGTTTAATCTAAGGATCTGTATCTGACTGGATCATTTCTTCATCTCCATCTTTCGGGTGGCTTATTGAAATCATGTTTACTGAAAGGTCTTTGAAGATGTTACCGATACTGACTTCTGACTCCCATGATGACGTGCCAATGAGTGGTCATGATATAATGACTCTTCAAACTCAGAGGCCGACAAGATTGGAGTTGACACATAGCCCAACCCCCTGCGAGTTTGATGATAATAGTCAGGGGCTTTCCCTTTTGGAACGAAAGATCGAAGTAGTGTTCTCCTTCCTTTGCCGAAGTTCAAGCCAGGACTATTGTTAGGTCATACCCGATGTTCTCCATCATCCTGATTACATTTGACTCGTAATGAGAGAACTGAGGAAGTTCAGTCTCGCTTTCTGAGTCTTCACAAGTCATTGGTTTGGACTCGACTTTTCTGAAAAGGATCAGTTTTTGGCCTTTGCGTCTTCCTAGGACCTCGAAGAAAGATCCTTATGCATCACTGACACCTTGATATATCGTGAGAGAATATCTCAGCGGTACATGCAATGATGTCAGGTCATCTATTGCCGACCAGAGGTCATCACCTACATCGGTACTAATATCTGATGGCACGAAATCAGAAGCAAACACAGAAAAATAAGCCAAATCTAAATCTTCATTAATATACCACTTGCCTACATCATTGGCAATGTTATTGACATCGAACTTATTAACACTCGTTACAAGAGGGTTCAACTCCAAAGACATTCTTCTTCTGCCTCTGGCTCGACATCAGCTTCGTTACTAGAGTCTAGTTCCTTTGGTTAGGGATTCTCGTCCAGAGAATCCTGGTACAGGAGGGAGTCTGTAAAGTAGTTCTCTACCCTCTTGAACTGATGCCTTTCGGTAATCAACGTTCGGACTTTTTCATCTCCATCAATATACTTCATGACTTGATGGAGAGCAGAGGGGACGATGGGGTTGCGATGAATCCATGGTCATCCCAGCAGCAAATTATATGAAGTATCAGCGTCGATAACATAGCACATCACCTCGGATCTTAGGTCCCCAATCTAACATTTGAATTTAATCTTTCCCATTGGGTGTGTACCATTGGCGTTGAAATCATAAATGATAGTTGAGTGACGCTCAATCGGTGAGTGGGGATTCCTAAGTGCTGCGTAACCTGGCGGGGCATGATGCCCAATGCTGATCCTGGATCCACCTGAATGCGGCTCATTTCAGATGATCCAATATACCCTGTGAAGTACAGGGGCCTATCTGTTTCCCTTTAACCTGCATGTCGTCTGGAGTGAAGGTTATGCAAGGGGCATGTTAAGAGGCGTGGAGACAGTCTTCTTCATCTTCTTCTTGTGGTTCAGCCAGAGTCCAGGTCATAAAGACCTCAGCATCAGCTAAAGCTTCTCTCAGAGCTTTCTTTGTTGACTTTGACAGTCTTAAGAGCTCGTAAAGGGTGATCCTGGTTAGGATATTGGCTAGATGAGCTAAGACATCAAAGCGATAATGTGCTGAAGATCCTTCGCTTTGTCCTTTGGGAGAACCTTGGAATACCGAAGCTCCTTTTACTTCTCCAAGGGTTGCTTCGTGGATTGCTTGGTTGGCTCAGGGGTGGATTTAGGCGGATTTGCCACCATTTTGTCATATTTCTTCAAGTACGACTGACCCTAGCAGGTCCCTACTACTAGCAGCGCATTCGGTTCTGTAGCAAGGATGATTGCCTCCTCCTCCCAGTCAGTTAGAGAGGGAACATTAATTTCTGCTTCCCAGGAGGAAGCACATACCACGTTGTAAGGTGAAGCTTTTGCTTTGCCCTTTGACTTCCTGTTGGTAATAGCAGTCCACTGTTGGCCTTCCACGAGATCGGGATGAACCCACATGATTTCTCCCTGTAGAGTAGGAACAGGTAGGGGACCTTTCTATTGCTGGTGGGGTGGATCTATATTGAGTACCCTTACATCCCCTTTCAGGATGGGACCTACTCCGGCTAGAGTTGGAGGTTGTACCCCAAATTGAAGAAATGATGTCATGTTAGCTATCACTTTTTTCTATTCCGGGCGGAACTTGAGCACCTCCACATCAATCAAAACTTGGAGGATGTCTTTGAAGATGTGACAGCTCTTGCTAGGGTTCCCTAACATCTTGTGGTATAAGCAGTAGTTGGGATTGTCGGTCTTGCCGACCTCCTCAGGACGTCTAACTTCAGGAAGTTTTAGTCTGTTGCTCTTGCTGAGTAATTTGACAACGAACGGACGTGCTCGTCCTTGAAGGAGTAATGTTTGTTGTCGCGTGACTAACTTGAAGAGCTACCCCCTCTAGCCAGTTGGGGCTTAGAGGGAAATTTTGTCTCTGTCGCCAGTGTGTCCTTCCTTTTGGCTTGGAAGATGCTTCTGGCGTGCGCCTTGTCGGCTTTTCAGGTCTGGGCTTATTTTCTTTTGCCTTAACCCTGACGACAATCTCTTCTGCCTGTTCACCTTGTTGGACTAACTATTTTCAGGTATGGCTTTTAGCTACTCCTATCTGAGCTAGGAGTGAGATTTATAAATTGTGACAGTATGTTTCCACGTGGGTGGCCTGGGTCATACCGCTAGGAATCAGAGTGCTATATTCTTAAATCTCTCCATAAATGCTTTAACTGACTCCCCTTTTCGTTGCCTCGCTGCCAAGAGAGTTGACATGGTAATCTCCGAGTCGTCTTCGAAGAAGCATGTAAGAAAAAGCTTCTCCAGATCACCCCAGTTCTTGATGGAGCCTTCTGGGAGCTTCATGAACCATTCGAAAATGATTCTCTTTAAGGTATCGATGAACAAACATGCCAGGATGGCATCATTTGATACTACATTCCCTGTCTGAAACTTTAGGTAGTATATGTGCTGGTTTAATGACCCCTTACCGTCGAAGGCTTTTAGGGTCAAAACTTTGAACTGAGGAGGGTAGGGGACAAAATCTCACTCAGCTGGGTACGGCCAGATTACTCCTACTTCTTGGAGGCCTTTCCAATTGGCGAGGGCTTCAAGACATTGTTCCAGTTTGCTCATTCTTTTGGAATGAGTACTTGTATTTTTGAGTTGCCTTCTTCTTCAGACGAAGGTTTGGACAACTCAAATCTGGATTGCTCCTCCTCCTCAGTATGTGCAGAAGACAAGCTTTCCCTTTCCTTTCGTTTGCCTTTGGAATTCTTGGAAGAAGTCTTGGCCTTAGGCTGCTTCTTTTTTTCCTCAAGCAATTGTGAAAGCATCTGCTTGAGGCTATCGATAGATTCTTGTTGAGCATGAATCATATTGAGTTACCACCTCTGGATTTGAGCTTGCTGCTTAAAGCGCCTTCAGGATTGCTTGCCATATACGTGAAGGCTTCTTTATCTATAGAAGAGTTCGAGGCTTGTGATTCTGTGATGGAAGAGTGTAACTAATTTACTTCGATGCCCCGGACTAGGGCACTATAGTCCACTAAGGCTATCATGCCAGTTCGAGTGTGGGTATGTCGGTATACTCCTTTCGGTTCAGTGTCAGACTCGTCAGAGCTGACAATTAGCTGCTTGCCCTTACTTCTGATTGGCGTAGTGCTTGGACCCACCATGTTCATAGTAACTTCAGGATACTCTGCGTTAGAGAAAGTTCTCCTTGTGCGGGAATGACACATTTTGGCCGATCGAGAGACTGACATAGATGATAACCGTTTGAACACTGATTGTTTGCTTACATGTGAGCTGCAGTGGCATTCAGAGAGCATCGCTGTGATGAGTCATTCACAACAACATGGTGGAGTGATTTGATGAGCGCTCCACTTCTTTGTCAAGTAATCCCTTAGATCCATCGGAGGGGGATCGAAGAGACCAGCCTCGAGTCTCTGTGGACGAGGAGTTTTTAGCTCCTTTCTAACCTTAGCCATTGGAGAGTGACTGTTAACCTTGCGTCGTAACTCTGAGATGCAGGGTTCAGAGACGCGAAGTACACGCTCTATAGAACAGATGCGACTATCGCGTTTTGGTTTTGAAACACGGGTCTCTTGCATGTGTTGAGAAGAGACGCGGACCTCGCGTTACTGATTGTCGTGTTTGTCTAGCGACATTTGGGAAATGCGGACTTTATGAGCCCTGCGTTCTGTCATAGAGACACGGGTCTCGTATCTCTGAGAAGAGGCGCGGACCTCATATTGCTGAATGTTGCATCTAGGAGGTGAAGCCTCAGAAACGCGAGGCTCTTGAGCTCCGCGTTTTGGTATCCAGATACAGACTCCGCGCGACTGATGCGATTCAGAAGAGACGCAGGAATGAGCCTCACGTCCCGTATCTGCTAGACAGATGGATTTTCAAGCTTTTTACATCTGTTGTCGATGTGCTCGTCACCTTTGTCGATGTTTGGCATTCCCTTTACGCTTCAAGGGTTGTTGGGAACTCCCGGTAACCTAAAACTGACGAAGAGGAAGGGCGTGGCTAGATTAGCCTCCGATGACGTTGGCCTCGCAGGTCTCGTGGGAGACGTTGATGCGGACACGTGCGCGACGCAGCCAGAAATGGCGTTGTTTGCACAGGTCATCTTTGGGGAAGTCTCCGAAGGGACTTGAGAGCGGATCTTCGATGAGACCCTGCAGTACTGTCATGCCACCCTAGGGCTTTTAGAGCCAAAAAGAGGACCTCTTCATACTTTTCCTGATCAAATTTCACGATAAGTGACTCGACCGTTTTTTCCATGAAGGTGACGTCACCTTGCACTACAGCTTGCTTATCAGTGGAGAAAGTGCTCCCCAGTGGAGTCGCCATCTCTGATTTACTTGAAAATTTTGAAAAGATGCAAGCTTCTTTGTTTGAGTATAAAGAAAATTACAACGGATCAATAATCTGAATATAAAAGAGGGGAGAATGATTGGATCTCCCTTTTATTTAAGGCTGGGTTCTTTGCATAGCAGTAGAAAGTGAATCTTATTTTTTGTTGACCGAATGAACGTCAAGCTCATCGGGATATCTTCTCCTTGGATCATGGATGGGGTAGCACAGCGCCTATGCAATAAAATCTTAAAGAGACTTGGGCAAAAACTTAAACTTAGCAAGTTGATGTAGAAGAGTTGAACTCTTTATCAATATTCCTCAGCCAAAAAATTCCGACTAAATTTAACAAAGTTCGATTGACCCATCTTCAATAGAAAACTGAGCTATGTATAGGGGTCTTAGGGGTAAAATTATCCCCAAAAACTCCTCCATAATGGGGGTCAACTCCCCTCATTACGTGAGAGTAATTGACCCGGTAATGAGGGCAATTACAACTGAGATGCAAGGCTCCTCTCTAGTTGAAAATGCGGGCTTCGAGTTTTCTAGATGCGGGCTTCGAACCCTGCATCTTAACATTGCAGTGATGTTGGGACGTGGGTTTCGAGCCTCGCATTTTGATATTGCAGTGATGCTGAGACGCGGGTTTTGAGCCTCACATTTTGACATAGCAGTGATGCTAAGATGTGGGCTTCGAGCTCTGCGTCTTGGCGTTTAAATGAATGGCTTTAATTATCCTCGCGTCTGAAGTACAGACTCTGCTATCTAATGACTTGTCCTCAGTGATTTATAGATAGTCTACACATATCCACCATAGCCACAATAACTACTACAACTTCTCCAACCCCCTACCATCATCTTCTTCCTCCTCCATCTTCATTTATTCCACCACAACTCCAAAACTCCTCCATATTACCACCATCTACTTTACCTTCTCCAATACAACCATCAACCACAAATTCTTCAACCAAACCACCTCCACAACTCCACCACCTAGGTCGGCTACCACCCTAAGCCCTAGGCCGGCCATCCCCTCTCCGTCGACATCTCTGGTGAACATTCTGGTGACTGTTCTGGTGACAATTCCACCATCTTCTTCAATATCACCATCACCATTACTACAACTCCTCCTTCACTACTTCCTCTTATACTTCTCTCTCCACCACCACAACTTTCACTCTTACCACTATATCACCACCTCCATAACCTTTACTTCAACCTCCAACATCACCTTCATCATCATCTACATCACCTTCTTTTTCCTTCTCCATCAAAATCCAACTCCATCACCTTCACCAACACCACCACTAACACCATCACCTTCTCCTCTCCCTCCTCCTTGGGGTCGGCATCCTCCTTGGCCACCTTAGGAGGTCGGCGCACCTCCTTAAGGCCGACGGCCATCAAGGAGCCAAGCCCCTCCTCCACCTCTCGCCTCGTAGTTTTCCTCGCCCAAAGTTCACGCGTGCGTAGCATCCTGGAGTCCCTGATGTTTTTCTCAAGATTTATGTTTTAGGTGAGTGTTTTCCCTCGCATCGTCGAGCTTGTATTGTATTTGGGTTGTGATGGATTTGTGTATGTGGTTCTGTGTATTTGTACTGGGTTGTATGCGTGTACCGGAGTCATATGATGTATCCTGTATTCGAATGCTTGTAATAGTGTAATCAAAATGATATTTGTGCATGTGTTGGTACTAACCATACAGGTACCCATGTATAGCTTTTGGGGCTTCTGCCCACTCCTGGGCTAGGTTTCAGGCCTTGCTTATGGGCTTTGTGGTAGTTACTGGTAGTGCGCTTAGACCCTGGGCTTACTTCAGCCCTAATGTGTTACACATAGCCTTCGGGCTTCACACGCTATATAGATGGTCTAGTTACTGTCTGTTTACAGGCATGATTGTGTGGTACTAACATCTCATGCAGGTATCCTGTTACCGACTCTGGGTTCCGCCCACTCTCGAGCTAGCTACCCAATTGGTTTCAGGCCTTGCATCCTTATGGGTTTCGTAGTAGCTACTGAGAGTGTACTTAGACCCCAAGCGCACTTTCGCCTCCGGGCTCTCACCCACTTCCTCGAAAGAGGAGTGCGCTTAGACTGTTAGGTATCTCATGCTCTGCCTGGTAGGCATGCTTAGCACTCAGCGCTTTATCACTAGACTCGTATGAACAAAACTCTGCCGGATTTTAGACTCACCTTTTAAGCCGAGCCATTCTAGTAGCTCCATCAAGCACTCTAGTGACTAAATATTGTTTGTTGTCCGCACCTCCAGCACTGATTAAGCTTCGTTTGATTGTGCTTAGCTGCTACGCTATTACTTGACTGTTATCTCTTGATGTGCTAACACTAGCCATGCTAGACACCAGCCTATATCACTTGACACCTGATGTGTTACCACCTAGCACCTGACATGCTACCACTTATCTCCTGCCACCTGTCAGTTAATATTTGACCTGTGATTATCACATTTATGGGAATCCTATACTTGTTATCCTGTATCAGATATAGTGAGTATCAGATATAGTGACCTGCTATCCTGTATTATATATACAGTGACCAGAATCTATAGTACTCATGTACTCCTATTATACATGTACTCTTGTACTCCTGAATTCCTAGACCTGTCCTGCTCCTGCCATTCTCATAAATTGATAATTACATAATAAATCATAGAAAGGTCAACTTATACCGGGTAAAGGGGAAACTGATGGACTTCAGTTGTGATTCTTTTTGCAATAGTATAGGGATGTTGTGCAACTAAAATCTTGAGTTTCTACCTGTGGGCGCTGGTATTCCGGGGGGTAGTTCTTACACCCCGATTATTATAATCTATTCATCTTGAGTGTTTCGCAGCACGAACCTGGCTAAATGTCAGGTTAATTTGGTCGTTGTTCCGGATATTCACGGAACCTATTATAAACATAACTCATAGATCTTATTATCAGTTTCTAATAACAAACTTGCTTTACTCAGATGTGGATATATGTGTGTTGGGTCCACATACCTAGACATCTGAGTAAGACAAGTGGTAATAATAAAGATGCCAGTTATAATTCGTTGTATGTTTTACAATTCGGGTCGTATTAACTTATTTTACGATGACGTAAGAGATATAGTATATAGATGAGAGTTTCCTTGCCTGAATTATTCCATCGATGTACTTATCTCATGAAGTCATAAACTGGGTTTATACTGGATGTTTTGCCGTATTTCATTGGGTTTTACTTTGGATTCTGGTTTTGTTATTATTATTATTATTATTATTATTATTATTATTATTATTATTATTATTATAGCTGCTTAAATCCTGCCTTATTACTTGTGTTCTATACCACCAGTCTCCTATTCTTATCATATTATACTATGCATTTTCTATGCTTGTTATCATTTACAATCTTTCTGCCTGCTTCCTTATGCCTGTACTCATGACACAATTTTCAATGCATGTTTATGATTCGGGTTTATCGATAAACATGTGCTTATCCCTGCACGTCACTTAGCATTCGCATCACCACTCGTTGGGGAGTTCTGATTCCCCTGAATCCTCATGTCTAGATCCCAGAGCTTGAAGCTTGTGGATTCTTCCGGTTACTGATCAGAGATGCACAGTGGAAGTGTGGATCATCGGCAGACCGTTTGAAGCCCTATCATTCCCTGCCCCCTGCTCGGCTCTCGAGTTTTCTCCTTGTGACTCATGAGTGCCTTTTGTACAGTTCATAATTGTATATCACTTTATATTCTCATATTCGCGCCATATCGGTGATGTAATATTCATGTAAAATTGTGTCACATCCTGTGATAACTTTGTAATTATACTCTTTGATTAGAATGTATAATGCACCACTTGCTTCTATACTCTCATTCTTACCTATACTGATGCTTAGTGTATGTACGTTAGGGTATTTTTGACCTAAGTATATATGTCACCGTAGCATCTCCGTACCCGCAGGACCAGGGCATTACATTTATCCTGTGTGGGTGGTTCACGTTATTCAAAGTGAATATCCCAGAGAGTATTTAGGTGTTTAATCCAGGGATCTGTATCTGACTGGATCATTTCTTCATCTTCATCTTCCAGGTGGCTTGTTGAAACCATGTTCACCGAAAGGTCTTTGAAGATGTCGCCAACACTAATATCTGACACACCGATGATGTGCCTGATGAGTGGTTATGATATAATTACTCTTCAGACTCAGAGACTGACAGGATTGGATTTAACATATAGCCTAACCCCCTCCGAATTTGGGGATAATAGTCAGAGGCTTTCCCTTTTGGAACAAAAGATCGAGGCAGTATTCGCCTTTCTTTGCCAAAGCAAGCTAGTATCACTTGTTTGGTCATACCCCATGTTCTCCATCATTTTGAGTACATTTGGCTCGTAATGAGAGAACTGAGGGAGTTCGGTCTCGCTTTCCTGTTGGCCTAGAGGCCCTTCACCTTAATTTTGATGATGACTAACTTATGAAGGTTAGTTTTCTAATGATCTTGTGTTTATATAGTTTTAGTTATTGATCAAGATCTTATTAAAGATTTGACTTCAACAAGAGATTCACAGTCAAAGTGTTGAAGCAAACAAGTGTTGATTCAAGGGCTCACATTGCAACGATCACATCTAGCTCATTTGGATCAAGTCATCTTGGAGAAGAAGATCTAGACATTTGGTCTAGGTTTGTTTTAGTTTTTATATTAAATCTTGTATAAAGATAGACTAGTTTTGATATGCTCAAGTTCACACACACACAAGTTCAAAAGTTAGTTTTGATTTCAGTTTAACCATTTTTGAATTTTCAAGAATACATATATAGTTTTCATGATTAGATAGAATCAAAACAAGTTTTACATGTTTAAATGTATATTAGATTTCATCCATATACATTATTGTTACATATTGTAGAAAAACTTATTTTGATCATTCTAGTTCATGATTTTAAGTTTTGTTTTTAACAAAACTTAGTTTTGGATTTAATGCCAAAAGTAAAGATATATATTTTATACGTGTATTGGATTCTATCCATACACACTATGCTTCAAAAAGTGTTTCTATATTATGGTTTTGTATTTGAACAAGTTTTGAAAAAATCATTTCAATTTGAAGATTGATTGTTAAAAATATGGTTTTCATTAAAAGGTTAAACTTCTAATCACAAAATAGTTCAATATGTTTGTAATATTTATTGATTTTTTGTCACACATATTTGCATTTCAAAGTATTTCAAAGAACCTATTTTTAGGGATTTTTATGTATTTTAAATAAAATTTTAGGGTTTTAAAAGATCAAGTTTCAAATCCTTAAAACTATGACCTTTGCTTCTGGCAGTCGACTGAGTAGTTAACTAATGTGCATAGCCATGTGCACAGAACATGGCTTGAGGGGCTAGTTGACCTGATGGTCGACCGATCCAGAGAGTTTGCTCTCTCGATCTGGCCCCGGACAACCGAGCAGTTGACCGGCCAAAGAGCAGTGCACTCTGGTTCTTGCCTCGGTTGACCGATGGTCAAGACCTGGGTGTGGTCGACCGAGCGGTCGACTAGCAACCCCAACGGTCATAAATATGATCGTCGGCCAGTCGACCGGCTGGTCGACTGACAGGCCAATCTGGCCTATAACGGCTAGTTTTTTTATGCCTTTATAAAAGGGTGTTTGGCCAGATTTTTTGTTAAGATTTTTAGGTTGTTTTCTAAAGCTCTTCTACAGAGTTTCTAAGTAAGTTTTAGAGCTTTATTTCCATATGCGGGAACAAGTGAGGGGCTTGTGGTTCCAAGAGTTCTTGAGGGAGCTCGTTGTTGGTATTGCGGCACCGAGTGATCTTGCGGGATCGTTTTAGTAGAAATCCTTCAGAGTGTTGAAGGCGGTGACGTAGAGAAAGTGTGCTCGAACCTCGAAACAAATCTCCCATATTTATGATTGCTTATCTATCTATCTCTCTCTCTCTCTCACTCACTCTCACTTGTGTTTTATAACTTGCATGTGCTTATTGTTCATATCTCTTATATGCTTGATATTCCCCTGTGCTAAATTGATATATATGCTTGGGTTATTTGTTTGCTCATACTTGTATTCAACCAAAATAGCTATAGTGGCACCTCAACTCTTATTGTAGAGGAATCTTGAGAAGATAGTCCAGAGCCCTTCACTGGGAATTCAATTACACTCTTTGGTTATACTTGGTATGTTAGCTTAATAGTTTTTATGTTGCATAATTGGTTTTAATTCCGCAATATTGTTGCATTAGATTAGCTTGTCCCCTATTCACCCCCCTCTAGGTAACCTAAATTGGTATCAGAGCTTGGTGCTCTTGATTTGGGTCTAACAACCTTGACTTAAAGATCCTTATTTTAATTAATCACAATATTGGTATACACACACGGATTTCATGACACCTCCTATGTTTGACCTTCTTAACATTCAAAATTGAAAAGTTAAGATGTTCATGTACCTAAAAGCCCCAGGTATTCATGTTTATTTTGCCACCATTAAAGTCTCTTATTTTTTAAATGGAAAAAAATCTTGAGGCTAATGCAAAAGCCATCCATACTTTAAAGAGTACCCTGAATGATGATTATTTATCTAGAGTGTCTAACATTGATTCAGCTTTTGTAGTTTGGAATACTCTTCTCTCCCTTGGTGAACAATTGTAATATCATGAGGAGAGTGACTCAGATATGAAAGTTATGCTTCCAACATGTGCTACATGGTCCAAGGAGATGACCCCCTTGAGATAAATTCTGATTCTTGAGTTAGATGAAGAAATTGAGATGCCATATGATGACCTTGCATTATTTTGCCAATAACTTCTCAAAAGATATGATTTGTTAAAAATGGAAAACAAGAAATTAAAAAATGAAAATGATTTAGTTTAAAAGAATAAGGTTCTTTTCAAAATAAATTTGAAATAGTTTCAAAAGAAAATGAATCCTTGAAAAGAAAATTTATTTTGATTGAAAAGAAAAGGATTTTGCTTTAAAGAAAAATGACTCTTGAAAAAGAAAAATGTTTTGAACGAAAAAAAGATTTCTTTTTTCAAAAAGGAAAATGATTTTGTTTCTCATGTTTCACATGTTGCTTCTTCTAAGATTGAAAAAGAAATTTGTTCATTGAAGAAGAACATAAATTATTTGGGATCCACTCTCAGCCAATGTACATTTAAACATAATAAATTGGAATCTATGTTTCACAAGAAACAAATTCCACACACACATGCACATCCTACACGGCATACAACTTATGTACACCATGATCACACCCATTCTCATATGTATGCTAGAGTGTACGCATGTACACATTGTGGCCTTAAAGACCATCTTGCAAAATTTTATTTTGATAGGCTAAATTCTTTAAATTTTACAAATAATAATGTTTGGATTTCTAATATTTTTAACCCTCATGAACCCAAAAAGATATGTGTACTAAAATCCTCACCTCTTGTATTTAATGTAGGTATGGGCTCTCACAAAACGTGAGAGGTTTGGTGCCTTGGTGGTGGATACATTTGAAGCTTAAGGACAACACATTTGATGCATCGCTATCAAGGAAGCATGATGGGAGGACTATCTCTTGTTTTGGAGAAACAAATTGGCTACATCAGTTTGGTAATTATTTCTTCCTCCTCTTTAAAAATATTTAAATATTTATATGCTAGTGTAAGTAACCTAGACTCTATCATATGATGTTTTGTGCTTATAGTTGAGTTGATTGGTTGCCTAAGCTTTGCATGTATTTTTGAAAAACTTTTCCATAGATTTACATGCCTATCTTTTTGGTAGATTCATGTTTTTATATGCTTTAGTTAAAGCATATATTAATTTAAATGTCTATATCATATATTCATATGCATATTCTATTAAAACTTGTGTTATACATGTACAATTTGAGATACATGCTTTACATGCTCCATTTCTTTTATGTACTCAATTATTTGTTTGATTGTACATTGTATGCCTTAGTTTTGATGATTCATTCATAGCTATATGATATATCATGTTTTTGAGAAAAAAATTTCATACAAGTTGAGTTTTGAGCCTTAGTGTTTATTTTCATGAATATGTCATTTACATGATTCTTGTGCACTCACATTTCATGACTTTATTTCATGAGCATTTATGAGCTTTACAGATTTTGAGTGTCAACCCTTGTGTATTTAGCATGCTTCATGGGATGTATAATTTATTTTCATGTTTGAAGGATCTTTAACTAGTTTTTCAAAAATTATTATAAACTAGTTATTTATTCTTCATTTGGTTGTATTTTCAATTTACAACTATTTTTAAATCTCATTTTTGAAAACTTCTACCCTAAAGGGCGGTTGGATGGACGACCATGCCTTGTATACCCTTATTGAATATCTTTTCAAATATGTGCATGATGAGGTGGTAGGTATGAGTTATACATGATTTTAATGAAAATTCATTTTCTTATACTCATATTATTTTCTATATGTATGCATCTTAATTTCAATTGATATTATATTGCTCTGATTATACATACATATAGATATTTTTCTTGTGCTTATTTTACAATGTCCGTACATTTTTAGCACAAATTGATTTTATGTTGAGCTTTATGTTCTTAATAATAATTGGTATATTTATAAGCTTATGAATTATTTTTATTGGTATTTCATAAAGGGGAGAAAATTCTTGTTTCATCTTTTAATTGATTTTATTTTCAATTGGTATCTTACTCCCCCCCTTTATGATGAAAAATATCTTATTTTGAAAAATGCTAACATTTTCAATATTGATATCCATAACTTTTAAATTTGTATTATTCTAAATTGGTATCGTTCGTTTGTCTTCACCCCTTTATTGAGGAATGACAAAAAGGAAGAGAAAGATTTGTGGTTATATATGCATGTTTTTTATTAATTATTTATGTATATTATATATGTATGTTTGATTAATTGTTTATGCATATGTGTGTGTGTGTGTGTGTGTGTGTGTGTTTTGATATCTTGAGCTACATTGCATATTTTTATCGTTTTATTCATATGCATGAGTTAAGGGGGAGTTTCTATGAAACCTATCATTAATTAATGCATATATAACTTCATAAGTTTTGTCATCATTAAAAAGGGGGAGATTGTTGGCCCAGAGCCCCTCACCTTAGTTTTAATGATGACTAACTTATGAAGGTTAGTTTGCTAATGATCTTGTATTTATATATTTTCATTTATTGATTAAGATCTTAATAGAAATTTGACTTCAACAAGAGATTCACAGTCAAAGTGTTGAAGCAAACAAGTATTGATTCAAGAGCTCACATTACAACGATCGCATCTAGCTCATTTGGATCAAGTTTGGATCGAGACGTCTTGGAGAAGAAGATCTAAAAGAAAATTTTTGGTCTAGGTTTACTTTAGTTTTGTTTTAGATTTGTGTAAAGATAGATTGGTTTTGATATGCTCAAGTTCACACGCACAACTTCAAAAGTTAATTTTGGTTTCGATTTAACCATTTTTGGATTTTCAAGAATACATATGTAGTTTTCATGATTGATAGAATCAAAACAAGTTTTACATGTTTAAATGTGTATTGGATTTCATCCATATACATTATTGTTTCATATTGTAGAAAAACGTATTTTGATGATTCTAATTCATGGTTATAAGTTTATTTTTAACAAAACTTAGTTTTGGATTTAATGCCAAAGCCATAGATATATCTTTTATATGTGTATTGGATTCTATCCATACACACTATGATTCAAAAAGTGTTTCTATATCATGTTTTTCTATTTGAACAAGTTTTGAAAAAATTATTTTTCAATTTGAAGATTGATTTTGAAAAATACGATTTTCGGTTTAAGGTTAAATTTCTAATCACAAGAATAGTTTAATATGTCTTTAATATGTGTTGATTTTTTATCACACATATTTGTATTTCAAAGTGTTTCAAAGAACTTATTTTTATGGATTTTTATGCATTTTAAATAAAATTTTAGGGTTTTAAAAAAACCAAGTTTCAAATCCTTAAAACCCTGACCTGGGCTTCTGGCGGTTGACCGAATCAGAAGTAGGTCGACCGAGCGGTTGACCGATGTGCATAGCCACATGCACAGAGCCTGGCTTGAGGGCTCGGTCGACCGATCTAGAGAGTTTGCTCTCTGGATCTGGCCCTGGTCAACCGAGCGGTCGACCGGCCAGAGAGCAGTGCTCTCTAGTTCTTGCCTCGGTCGACTGACAGGTCAAGACCTGGGTACGGTCAACCGAGCGGTTGACCGGCAACCCCAATAGTCAAAAATATGATCACTGGTCGGTCGACCGGCCGGTTGACTGACAGACCAATCTAGCCTATAACGGCTAGTTTTCTGATGCCTTTATAAAAGGTTGTTTTGGCCAGATTTTTGGTTAAGATTTTTAGGCTGTTTTCTAGAGCTTTTCTATAGAATTCTTAAGCAAGTTTTAGAGATTAATTTTCATATCCAAAAGAGAGTTTTCAAGAGTGAATCTCTTATGTTTTCAAAAGTATTTTTTTGAGATTTTCCGCCTCTTCATCTATCTAGTTTTCTCACACAAGCTTGAGCTTTCCATTGCTATAGGATCCTTGTTGTAAGAGTTACTTATGTGATCAAGAGAAGTAATCACAAATATTCTACCCCCTTGTATTGGGATTTTAAAGAGGTGCGGACTCGGCAAGCTAGTGTACTTGCGTGTGTTGCTCTTGCGGGAGCAAGTGAGGGACTTGCAGGTGCAAGAGTTCTTGAAGGAGCTCATTGTAAGTGTTGTGCCACCGAGTGATCTTGCGGGGTAATTTTAGTGAAAGTCCTTCATAGTGTTGAAGGCGGGGACGTAGAGCAAGTGTACTCGAACCTCGAAACAAATCTCCCGTGTTTTTGATTGCTTATCTCTCACTCCTCTCACATATGTTTTATATCTTGCATGTGCTTTTTGTTCATATCTTTTATATGCTTGATTTCCTTTGTGATAAATAAAAATATATATGCTTGGGTTGTTTGTTTGCTCACAATTGTATTTAACCAAGAGAGTCATAGTAGCACCTCAACTCTTAATCTAGAGGAATCTTGAGGAGATAGTTCAGAGCCCTTCACCGCGAATTCGGCTACACTCTTTTATTATGCTTGGTATATTAGCCTAATAGTTTTTAGGTTACATAATTATTTATAATTCCGCATTAGTGTTGCATTAGATTAGCTTGACACCTATTCACCCCCCTTAGGTGACCTACATTTCTGAGTCTTCACGAATCATTGGTTTGGACTCCACTCTTCCGAAAAAGATAGGTTTTTGACCTTTGTGTCTTGCTGGGACCTCGAAGAAGTTTCCTTGCAAATCATTGACGCTTTGATATGCCATGAGAGATGATCTCACCGATGCGAGCAATGATGTCAAGGAATCTATTGCCAATCAGAGGTCATTATCTACATTGGTACTAGTATCTGATGGTACGGAATTAGAAGCAAACACAGAAAAAATCCAAATCTAATTCTTCATTAATATACCACTCGCCTAAATCATTGGCGGTGTTATTAACATCAAGCTTATTAACGCTCGTTACAAGAGGATTCAGCTCCCAAAGACATTCTTCTTCTGCCTCTGGCTTAATATCAGCTTTATTACCAGAGTCTGATTCCTCTGGCTGGGGATTCTCATCTGCTTCTATACAATTCTGGTACAGGAGGGAGTCTGTAAAGTAATTCTCCACCCTCTTGAATGGATGCCTTTTGGCGATCAACGTTCGGACTCTTCCTTTTCTGTCAACATACTTCATGACTTGATGGAGAGTGGAGGGGACGATGGAATTCCGATGAATCCATGGTCGTCCTAGCAACAAATTATACGAAGCATCAATGTCAATAACGTAGCATGTCACCTTGGATCTTAGGTCCCTGATCTGGCATTTGAGTTTGATCTTTCCCATCGGGCTCGTACCATTGGCGTTGAAGACATAAATGATAGTTTGAGCGCTAATCGATGAGTGAGAATTCCCAAGTGTTGCATGACCCGGCGGGGCGTGATGCTCAACGCGGGTCCTAGATCCACCTGAATGCGGCTCACCTCAGATGATCCAATGTACCCTGTGAAGTACAGGGGCCTATCATGTTTTTTCTTGACCTGTATGTCATCTAGAGTGAAGGTTATACAGGGGACATACTGAGAGGCGTGGAGACAATTTCTTCATCTTCCTCCTCTTATTTAGCCGGAATCTAGGCCATGAAGGCCTCAGCATCAGCTAAAGCTTCTTTCAGAGCTTTCCTTGTTGACTTGGACAGTCGCAGGAGCTCATGAGGTGATCCTGGCGGTAATGTTGACCAGCTCAGCCAAGACATCAAAGTGGTAAGGTGCTGAGGATCCCTACGCTTTGTCTTTTGGAAGAGCTTCCTTTTGCTTCTCTATGGGTTGCTTCATGGATTGCTTGGTTGGCTCTTGGGTGGGTTTAGGCGCACTTGCTACCACTTCATCGTACTTCTTCAAGTACGACTGACCTAAACGAGTCCTTGCTACGAGCGGTGCATTCGGCTCTGCAGCAAGGACTATTGTCTCCTCCTCAGAGTTAGTTAGCGAGGGGATATCGATTTCAGCTTCCTTGGAGGAAGCACACACCACATTGCAAGATGAGGCTATTACTTTGCCTCTAGACTTCTTGTTGGCAACAATAGTCGACTGCTGGCCTTCCATGAGGTCGGGATGAACCCATATGGTCTCTCCGTAAGGAGTAGAAATAGGTACAAGACATGTCTCCCGCTGGTGATGTAGGTCTGTATTGATTACCCTTAGTTTCCCTTTCGAGATGGGAACTATTCCGGCTGGCGTTGGAGACTGTACCCTGAAATGAAGAAATGACGTCATGTTAGTTGTCACCTTCTTCAGATCTAAGTAGAGCTTAAGCACCTTTGCATCAATCAAAGCTTGGAGGATGTCTTTGAAAATGTAGCAACTCTTAGTAGGGTACCTAAGCATCCTATGGTACAAGCAGTAATTAGGATTGTCGGTCTTGCCCACCTCCTCAGGACGTCTAACTTCAGGAAGTTTCAGTCTATTGCTCTTGTTGAGTAACTTGAATAACAAATCAACATGCTCGTCCTTGAAGGAGTACTGCTTGTTGGCGCGTGGATGGTTTGAAGAACTACCACCTCTAGCCGAATGGGGCTTAGAATGAGACTTTGTCTCTGTTGCCAGTATGTCCTTCTTTTTAACTTGAAAAGAAGCTTCTGGCACGCGCCTTATCAACTTCTCAGGTATGGGCTTGCTTTCTTCTACTTTAACTCTTGCAATAATCTCCTCTTCTTGCTCGTCTTGCTGGACCAACTGCTTTCAGGTACAGCTTTCAACTACTTCTATCTGAGCTAAGAGTGAGGTTTGCAAATTATGGCGGCATGTTTCCACCAAGGTGGCCTGGGTTATACCACTGAAACATCGGAGTGCCAAATTCTAAAATCTCTCCATAAACGCTTTAACTGGCTCTTATTTCCATTGCCTTATCATCAGGAGAGTTGACATGGTAATCTCTGAATCATCTTCGAAGAAACAGGCGAGGAAAACTTCTCCAAATCACCCTAATTCTTAATAGAGCCTTCTGGGATTCATGAACCATTCAAAAGCAATCCCTTTCAGGGTGCAGATGAACAAACGTACCAGGATGGCATCATTTGATACTACATTCCCAGTATGAGACTTGAAGTAGTATATGTGCTGGTTTGGTGACCCCTTGTCGTCAAAGGCCTATAGGGTCAAAGCCTTGAACTTGAAGGGTACGGGACAAGATTCCACTCAGCCGGGTATGGCCGGACCACTCCTGCTTCTTAGAGGCCTTTCCGGTTGGCGAGGGTCTCAAGATGTTGATCCAGTTTGCTCATTCTTTTAGAATGAGTGCTCCCGTTCTCTAAATTAACCTCCTCTTCAAATGGAGGCTTGGATGGCTCAGAGTTGAAATGCTCTTCATTCTTGATATTCGCCGAACATAAGCTTTCTTCTTCCTTCTGTTTGCCCTTGGACTTCTTAGAAGGAGTCTTGGTCTTCAACTTCTTCTTTTTGTCCTCAAGCAATTGCGAAAGTATCTGCTTAAGGGTGTCGATAGATTCTTGTTGGGCACGAATCATATCAAGTTGCTTCCTTTGAACCTGAGCTTTCTATTTAAAGCGCCTGGACATTTCTTTAGGAGCCCCCGCTATGTAGGCGAAGGCTTCTTTCTCTACGAAAGAGTTCGAGGCTTGTGATTCCGCGATGGTAGAGTGTGCTTTACTTATTTCAATGTCCTGGGCTAGGGCACTATAGTCCACTTGGGCTAGTAAACCAGTCCAAGTATGGGTATGCTGGTACACTCCTTCCAGCTTAGTGTCAGACTCATCAAAGCTGACTATCGGCTGCTTTCCCTTAATCTTATTTGGCATAGTGCTTGGACCCACCATGTTTGCAGTGACTTCAGGGTATTCCACATCAGAGAAGGTTCTCCTTGTGCTAGAGTGACGCCTCTTGGCTGAGCATGAGACTGGCACTGCTGATAATCGGTTGAAAACTGATTGTTTGCTTACATGTGAGCTGCAGTGACATTCGGAGAGAACCGTTATGATGAGCCATTCACAGCAGCATTGTGGAGTGATTTGTTGAACACTTCTCTTCTTGGTCAAGTAGTCTCTTAGATCCGTTGGAGGGGGATCAAAGAGACCAGCCTCGAGTCTCTGAGGATGAGGACTTTCCAGTTCAGCCCTGACCTCAGTGGTCGGGGAGTAACGTGAGACTTGCACTGTAACTTTGAAACACAGGTCTCAGAGATGTGGGGCTCGCGTTTTGAGTTGGAGACACGAGGCTCATTCTTTGTAGAAGAGACGCGGTCCTCGTGCTTTAAGACATGGGTCACGCATCTTTTAGGAGAGACACGGACCTCGCATTTTGGCATAAAATGCGGGTCTCGTGTACTTGAGAAGAGACGTGGACCTCACGTCTGTGAGGTGAAGTTTCAGAAACACAGATTTCATAAGCTTTGCATTTTGGTATAGAGACGCGGGTCTCGTATCATTGAGAAAAGACGCGGACCTCACGTTGTTGAACATCATGTCTCTGAGGTAAAACTCGAGAAATGCAAACTTCATGAACTCCGCATTTTGATATAGAGACGCGGGGTTCGCGAGTATGGTGCTGCTTAGAAGAAATGCGGGCTTGAGCCCCGCATTCTATCTCTGTTGAACAGATGGCTTTTTCAGCTTCTTCCATCTGTTGTCGACGTGCGTGATTTCTTGTTCAACGTTCCGCATTCCGGTTACACTTCACGAGTTATTGGGACCCCCCTAACCTAGAGTTGAAGAATCTTAAGAGGAGAGGCATGATGAGATTGGCCTTCATCGTTGTTGGCCTCGCGGCTCTCGTGAGAGACATTGACGTGGGCCACGCGGGCCATTCTTGGAGAAGTCTCCGAAGAGACTTGAGAGCAGATTTCTAAGAAGACCCTGCGGTATTGTCGCGCCACTCTGGGGCTCTTAGAGCCAGAAAAGAGAAACTCCTCGTACTTTGCCTAATTAAATTCCACGGTAAGTGACTCAACTGTCTTTCCCATGAAGTTGACATCACCTTGTGCCACAACCTACTTGTCAGTGGAGAAAGTAGTCCCCAGCGGAGTCCCCATCTCTTGTACGAGTCAAAAAATTGAAAAATATTGTAAAGTTTCCTTGAATCAATGAAAGATTACAACAATTCCAAAAATCCCTATTACAAGAGAGAGAAGATATTCAAGCTCAAATCTCTTCTTTGTTTAATGTTGGGTCTTCGCGTAGCGGTAGAAATTGAATCTCGTTTTTCATTGACTAGGTGAACATCAAGCTTCTTCAGAACTTTTTTCTTGGATCACTGATGGAGTACCACAACTGCAATTAAATGAAATCTCAAAGAGATTTGGGTAAAACTTGAACTCAGTAAGTTTGTGTAGAAGAGTTAAACTTTTTTTAATGTCAATATTCCGCAGCTGAAAAATCTAATACCTTTTCTATAGCAACTTTAGCTATTTATAGGGGGTTCTAGGGGCCCCTAAAACCCTCCATAATGGGAGTTAACTCCCCTCATTACGTAGGCAGTAATTGACCCAGTAATGAGGGGGGCTCATTTGCAGTTGAAACACGGGCTTGAGCTCTGCGTTTAGCCATTAAGATGATGCTGGATGCAAGCCTCGAACCCTATGTTTCCTCATTGACGTGATGCTGGACGCGGGCCTCGAGCCCCTCATTTTAGCATTGTTGTGGTGCTGAGACGCGGGCTTTGAGCCCTGCATTTTAGCATTGCTGTGGTACTGAGACGCGGGCTTTGAGCCTTGCGTTTTGGCATTGCTGTGGTACTGAGACGCGGGCTTCGAAGCCTGCATTTTGGCATTGTTGTGGTACTGAGACGTGGGCTTCGAGCTCTGTGTCTTAACACTGAATCAATGGTTTTGATCAGCTTTGCGTCTGAAGTATGGACTCGGCATTTGACAACTTGTCTTCAATGATTTTTAAACAATCTACATTGAGGACCTAGTACTATTTCTAAAGTTCTATATTTTTCTGTGCAGGTTTACTCGATCACTGCTCGATCAACCGACCCGAGAGTTCTGCAAAGGAATAGCTGGAGCAGTTGGGCTAGAGGTCAACTGCAAAGTCGACCGCTACATGAAGCCGGTTGACCGCGAGTCGGGTTCTGGCAAATTGAGTTGGTTTCAGGTATTTATTTTTTGAATCGAATTTCAATCCAAATTGGGTTTCCTTCTATTGGTTATTCCTCTAGCTATATAATGAGGGTCTCTGCACCCCAAATTGTATCAATTATTAAATCGATTGTTAGACAATTATATTAGGAGTTTAGGGTTAGTTTGTTTGTGAGATTTATTCAGCCTAGTGCATAGTTTCTCTAGTTGGATCTTTGAATCATCTTTGTAACCCATATAACTCTGTTGGTTGAATAAGATCTTCTCTCTTCTGCCCCGAGGACGTAGGCAAGTTGTCAAACCTCGTTAATTGATTGTTCTCGCTTTCTCGTTTGTTGATTGAGCTACAACCTGCACAAAAATACAGAATTTCAGAACTTTAAAATAGAGATGTGCAAGTGCTCAATTCTACCGCAATAGCAAGTGGCTATGCGGGTCGTGATCCACAAGGAGGGACTAGCGATGGAAGCTTTTTAGTAAGTCTTCTTCTAAGATACAAAGTTTGGTTAAAGTTCTTCTTTAGTTCTTAAAAGAAAAAGAGAAAAAATGGGTTAAAGTTAAGTGAGGAAGAAAGTGGTAGAATGAGAAGGTGGAGAAAATCAGAAAATGACTATGTACAAATAAATTAAAAAAGAATGAAAAGGGTTTGGAAGATGTGGTGTTGGTGATCTAAACTAAAAATTACAAGAAAAGAAAGAAAAACTAAAAATAATTACTTACCTCCTTTTGACCAAAAGCTTACCTTGAATCTTTGACGACGAAGTTACCTTGAAGTGGAGGCAATCAGCGCATAGCCCATAAGAGTTGATTATTGTCTCTTCCACATTATATCATCAAGACAAAACAAGCATGAAATGATACAGAGAGACTCAAATCCATCGTCATGAGCTATCGGTGGCACTCGCAAAGGTAAGGCTCTTTCGATGCTATAAGACTCACTTGGATAGCAATTGGTATAAGAATGAGTGAAGTAGAAAAGAAGAAAAAGAAGAATACTAAAACGAAGTACATACAAAAGGAAAATACAGATTCGATTTCATAACGATATAAGAAAAGAAAGAAACCTTACACCGGTGTCACTCTCAGTACAAGCTTCGTTCTCGTTCTCCTATGAAACTCTGATCTCCTCTGATTTACATAAATTAAAACTAAAAATTACATGATAAGAAAAACAAAAACCTACACTAAAAAAAATGAAAAAGTGGACTAAATCCTATCTCTGCATGGTCGTCCTCTGGAGGCTTTTAAAATCCCAGTATTATAGGCAAAACCCAACCTACAGGAGCGTATGAAGATAGGGGGAGCAAATGCTCCCCCTAACTCTCCAACAAAGCCGCGAAAACGCGGCTTTAGCCGCGTTTTCACGTCCAGGGTGTGGCCAGGTGGCCACACCCTGTTGGTGGTGATCCCCGGTTCCTTGATTTGTATTTATCTTTATCTGAATTTGCAGTTTATATTCGAGATTTTGACGAAATGGCCTTTGATTGTGTGGCTTCAACCGCTTGATTCAGGGAGGATTCTTCTCAACCTCTTGATATGCCAAGATTTTGCCCTGATTCCTTGATTTCGAATTTATTCTAAATTAAGTCAGAATTTGGTGGGCTTTTGAGCTCATTTCTCTTCACTCTCCTTTAGGAATGGGCTTGCAAATAAATTAAACATTTAATTAGGAACATGCAGAGTTTATTCTACAATAAATAGGAGAATATGATAATAAATGTGCAATATTAGTGACCAATCATTTGTATTTTATGTTCATGCTATATTGGTTCATGATTGACTCGGTGTTGGAATGCTGATCTTGGTTATTGGCTTGTCAATGGAATTCTTTCGGAGGTCTCAACAAGTGGTATCAGAGCTTCTCAAGTTTGGCCAGGATTGTTTGTCTATCCCAAGAGCATCATGGTCCATTCGGCAGAGGTCATGTGTCGATTTTCGATTTCATAATAGTGTTGGTTTTGTTCGTTGGGATCAGATTTTGTAGAGTAAATCATTCAAAAACTCATCTGGGATTTCACTTTAAGGTAATGTTTCAATCTTTATCTATTTGGATCTATTTCCGTTTGGTTTTTTCCATTGTTATTGGCATTTTTTGGAGGAGATATAGCCAAAGTTAACCAGTCCACGGTGAAGATCATGAACATCCACTAGTCAAAGATCGATATGATAAAATTTGATGAAACAAATAACTTTGATTGTGGAGATGCGAGGTGATAGATGCGCTGAACGCGCAAAATTTAGAAGACGTACTGCTTTTGCAAGGGAAACTAGTAGAGACTTCATGAAATGACTGAAACTAGATGAATCGAATGGTGTGTGGCATCATTAGGTCTTGTTTAATACAAGATATCAAGTATCGAGTGATGAATGAGACTTATGCAAGAAAAATTTAAGAGATCCTTAAAAGTACGTATTTGATGAAGAGCATCGAGAATCAGTTGCATCTGAAGAGGAGATTTTACCTCTTCTAGTTAAAGAAAGAAATCTCCATTGGTGGGTATATGAATAACTATATGAAACTTCTTGCAGACCTAGCTAACGTGGATAAGGTGATTAAGGACGAGGACAATGCGTTGATTCTTTTGAGCTCTCTTTCAGATGAAAAAATATGAGACATTCGTTCTGACCTTAATCAATGTAAGCAATCACTTAGCTACAATGATGTGTCGGCTACTCCTGTCTATCATGAGGTGAGGAGGAAGGACAAGTAGTCTTCTTCCAGCAGCACATCAGTAGAGGCGTTGACTATAAAAGAAGTTGGTTCCAATCATTGGAATGGCAAGAGAGATTTTTGGATGGTCGAAAACTGGTGTTCGTGAAGAGTTGAAGAAGAATCAATATATTTTCTACAGAGAAGGACACTAAAAGAGTGATTACGCAAAGCTCAAGGCAAAGGAGTCAAAGTCATAGGCCAATGTCACAATGACGGATGATAAGTATTTTCACTTTGTATCTCCCCTACTATTTGTTGTTTAGAGGAATCTGAGTGAATTTTAGATATGGGTACTACCTATCATGTTTGTCCCAAGCGGGAGTGATTTGCTAGTACTAAAAACTAGATGGAGGCTTGTTTGTCGTTTGGAGATGATACGCATGCCAGATTGAAGCGATATATATATAGTTCGCATCAATTTATTTGATGGGATGATAAAGAGTTGAAGGATGTGAGATACGTTCCTCAATTAAAAAAATCTTATTTCAATTAGAACTTTGGAGGCGCAGGTCCTGAGAGAGGCTCTTGGAGAATGCATTTTCAAGATGTCAAGTGGCTCATTGGTTGTTCTGAAGGGCATTCGATATAATAACTTGTACTATTTGAAGGGTAGTGCAGTTAATGAAAGTTTGACATCTTCAGAACAGTTGAAAGACAACTCTACTAGGTTATGATAGATGAGACTCGGACAAGTTGGTTTGTATTCTTTACAAGCTTTGGCGAAGTAAAGATTATTGGAAGGTGCGTTGACCTGCAAATTTGGAATTTAATGAACGTTGTGTTCTGAACAAGAAGATAAAAGTGAAATTTGGCACTATTCTCAAAAAGTCTTCTTAATTGTGGTCACATTGATGTTTGGGGTCCTATCAAGACTGTATCGTTTAGAAGCCATCAGTACTTTGTCTCTTTTATTGATGATTTATCTAGACATTATTGGGTATACCCTATGAGAAAAAGGTTTAAAGTCTTAAATTTGTTCGTGAAGTGAAAAAAATTGATAGAGAAACAGACTGGCAAGAAGATCAAGGTGCTCCAATTTTATCATGTTGGGGAGTACAAGGATCAATTCCTGCAATTTGGTCAGAATAATGGTATTGGTATACACTTCACAGTTGGAAAACATTGGGTGGCTAAAGAGTTAAATTGTGCCTTACTGGAGAAGATTTGGTGTTTGTTTTCTAATGCAGAATTAAACAAGTCATTTTGGACTGAGATTTTGGAATATGCTAGTTATCACATGAATAGATTATCATCGACTGCGATAAGAGATAAACCTCTATTGGATATTTGGTCAGATGGAACTGCTCAAGACTATGGTTTACTATGGGTATTTAAATGTATGACCTACCTCAGTGTCAAAGATGACAAGTTGAATCCGCGATCAAAGAAGTTTGTGTTTTTAAGAGTCAAAAAAATTTGAAAGGTTACAAGCTATGAAAGTCTGAAAACAAGAAGATTATGTTGAGCAGGTATGTCGCATTCGATGAGGCTTCATTGTTGAAGTCTACCATTTCTAAACAGGTGAAGAGAATAAAAACCAAAGATATATCGCAGTGGTAGAGGTTGATGCTACTTAATCATCTCTAATTGGTTCAGTATCAGTTGCGATCTCACCGGATGTGTGTAACACCCCAATCCCGAGGGTACGGAGACGTTACAGGATGCTACCAGAGCCTAGGCTCTTACATCTTCAGTACAACCAATTGGCAGATTAATGTGATATTAATTTGCAGCTGGAGCGTATGAGTCTTGGCTATACATTCCAATTATAAATGCAAAGTTATCCATTTCCTCCTTGAGATCCATTCCTTGAACTCCAAATCCTTCTATCCTTTCATTTCTGGCTCCTTTTCATCGTCCTTTTAGCCAACTCAATATAGGGAGATGGGATAATCATAATGGTCCTGACGCTTCTCGTAGCAATTCCAGTATGGAAAATGGCGACCTGATAAGGAAACTCCAGGGCATGATGGAAGTCGACAGTAGCAGACCGAGCTTCTCTGTCACAGATTTGTTGACCCTACCCCAAGAACAAAGACCAAGGAACTAGCAGATATCAGAAGACTATAGTCAGTCTCATTTCCTAGTACTGAGGAGCACCCTGGACGTAGAGCAGCAGTTGATCATCTTGACTAATCTTATGAAGGTAGCCCGATACTCTGAGCGTGGACCCTGAAGATGTCACTGTAATGCCCCGATCCCGCGGGTACGAAGACGTTACTGCGACGTATACACACAGGTCGAAAATACCCTCACATATATATGATAAGCATCAGTACATGCAAGAATCAGAGTACGAAAGTACGTGGTGCATTATACATTCCAACATATGAGTACAATTATAAAGTTATCACCCGATGTGACACAATATTAAAAGAATATTAGATTACCGATAGGCGCAAATGCGAGAATATAAGAAATATACAATTATGAACAGTACAAAAGATGTGTAGATCACCTGGGGGTGAATATGTGATAAGCTAATCTAATGATGAATTAATGTGGAATTAAAAACTATTTAAGAGAACTAAAAATTATTAAGCTAAACACACCAAGTATAATACAAGAGTGTAGCCGAATTTCCGGTGAAGGGCTCTGGACTATCTCCTCAAGATTCCTCTAGATAAGAATTGAGGTGCCGCTATGGCTCTCTTGGTTGAACACAAGTGTGAGCAAACAATCCCCAAGCATATAACAATTAGCACAATATATATCAAGCATATAAAGGTATAAGCCATGTAAGAATGCAAGATATAAACACAAGTGAGAGATAGAGAGAGCAATAGCAAACACGGGAGATTTGTTTCGAGGTTCGAGCACCCTTGCTCTACGTCCCCTCCTTCAACAATATGAAGAATTTCCACTAGAATCGATCCCATCGGATCACTCGGTGCCGCAACACCCATAAGGAGTTCACACTAGAACTCTTTGGACTCACTAGTCCCCTCACTTGTTCCCGCAAGAACAACACACGCAAGCACACTAGCTTGTCGAGGCCGCATCTCTACACCGAGCTCCCACAAGAACTCGAAACAACACGAACCCGCAAGTTCGCCTCCTCAAATACAAAGTAGAACACTTGGTGATCTAAACACTTTGATCACCTAAAAACACTCTCACTATAACTCTCCTATAGGATTGATAAAGCAATGGAAAGCTCAAGTATGTGTGAGAAAACTAGGATGGATTTTGTGGTGAAAAACTCAAGAAATCACTTTTGAAAACCACTCTTGAAAACTCTCCTTTTGATATGGAAGTATTAGCTCTAAAACAAGTGGAGAGAAACACTTAGAGAGGTAGGAAAAACTAGCTTGAAAACTCACTAGAAATCTAGTTAAAAACAGCCCAAAACAGCCCCAATGTATAGGCCTCAAAAATATAGCCGTTGGAGCCAACTCAAGAGGAAACCCTACTGTCGGTCGACCGGCCGGTCGACCGCCAACGATCGGATTTCCGACCATTGGGAAAAGCGGTCGACCGGATGGTCGACCGAAAACTGGGCCTTGACCTATCGGTCGACCGCCTGGTCGACCGGGCCATTTATAGATAGCAAAAGCTCTCTAGCGGTTGACTGTACGGTCGATCGGCCCTTTGTTGTGCACGTTTGTGCACATCAGTCGACCGCCCAGTCGACCAACTTCTGGCCCGGTCGACCGCTAGACAGCCTGGTCAGCAAAAGTAAAGGGATTAAAACTTGGTCTTTTTACCTTCAATATAATCCCATAAATTCTCATATAATATACTTTGATATACAAACATGTTTAATTAAAAATTAAAATATATTACAAACATTTGAACTATTTTTTGATGTGGAAATTTTGGTTTAAACAAAAATCTGTATTTTTCAAAGACTATCTCCAATTTGAAAAAACGATTTTTCAAAAACTTCTCCAAATACAAAAGTAAGATATTTTAAACACTATTGAAGCTTAGCGTGTATGGATATGATCCACTACACATATGAGATGAATATCTATATTTTTGACAATAAGCTCTAAAATAAGTTTTGATAAAATAAATGTATATTTTGAAGCTCAAAATCAAAACGGTATTTTCTAAAATACATATAATTTTTTTATGTGTGTATGAACTTGAGCAATCCACCAACTAATCTATCCTTTACATTTTTCTAAAAAAAAATCTTGACACTTACAACTATGACACAAGTCTTCTTGAAAATCTTCTCTTGAAAATCTTCTTCTCCTTCTTGACTTGGTCCAAACCTTGATCAATGAGCTAGACTCCTCTTGAGTACTTGATGCGATCTTGATGCGTGAGCTTTTAAACCACCTAGAGGGGGGTGAATAGGTGATGGCTATATGAAATATGACAATAATGCGGAATTAAAATCTACTTAGAACAATAAGCTCAAATTAAAAACACTTGCAAGATAAAAGCAATAAATAAGGCAAGTAATAAAGAGAGATTGAGTTTAGAGAAATTTGAGCAAACGCAAACACGAGGATATGTTTCCGAGGTTCCAGCTACGCTCTACGTCCTCGCCTTCACACTTGAAGGATTTCCACTATTGTTGATCCCACTGGATCTCCAATACAAGGACACACTTGTCCTATCTCTCGTGATGCCGCAACACCACTTGGAGCACACTAGCTCGCTTGAGGCCGATGCCTCTACAACTTCTCTTAAGAAGAAAATTGATCACACTTGATCACAAAAGGCTCACTTAGCACAATCCTATAACCAATATGTAGAGATAGGTACTTGGGATTGTGAAGTGCAAAATGACTAGAGTGAAGTAGAGGGATTTGCTTCAAGTAGGTGTTTGGAAATTTTGGCTTTGATGAAAATCTTTTAAAATAAAATGAAGGCTTTTGAAAACTTGCAAATCTTGTAAAATTAATTGTAAAAATTGTTGTCTTATCATGTTGAAATGACCCACTATTTATAGTGGAAGAAAGACAGGGTAAACAGCTAGAGAAAATTCGTTGGGGTGAGATCCCAACAAAATCTGTCAGAAAATAGAGCTGTTGGAGTCTGTCAGACTTTCTGACAGCTACCGGTCGACCGGGTCGGTCGACCGCCAACGGTCATATTTCTGACCGTTGGGGGAAAACGGTCGGCCAACTCGGTCGACCGAAATAGACAGAGAGCACTGACAAGTGCCCGGTCGACCCGAGCGGTCGGCCGACGTGCACACATGCACAGCCGTGCACGTCGGTCGACTGGGTCGGTCGACCGGACTCTGTCAGATCTGTTTAAACAGAGTCTGGAAAGAAAGAAAAGGAAAATTTTGATTCAAATATTTTTGGTTTAAGGATTTGAAAATAAGGTTCTAGACCTAATAAAACTAAGAGTGTGATCATAGATCAACACCCAAACATGTTAGATCATTTTTGGTAAAAATCCTTTTTGATAAAATGATTTTCTAAAAACGGTTTTCCAAAACATGGTATTTCTAAAAACTAAATTAGAAATTCTGATATAAAAATTCTTTTGAAGCCATGAAGCAATACTAAGTGTGTGTGAGTGACAATCCCAAATATTCTACCTCTATCATCTAGGTTTTGACAAAATATCTAAAAATAAAAGTAATTACAAATATTGAATTCTTTTCTTCAATGTTTTGATCCTGAAGCTTTTCTACCGTGCTAGGCTTGGGAATGCAAATCTTTAGGGCATCCAAATTGTGAGTCTTGATTGTGGAGTCGTCAAATCAACTTGTTTTAAATCTGAAATTCTTTTAAACATGATTGTTAAACACATAACTAAATATGGTTTGTTATCATCAAAATATCGGGTTAATGGCCTTTGGGCCAACAATCCCCCTTTTTGATGATGACAAAACATACATAGTTATTACAAATATTTTGGGTGGAGACTTCAAGTGAAGCTCCCCTCAACACATGCATATAATAAAAAGATACTCAGGCATAGGTAAATGGCACAAATAAAAACAACCATACACATGTCTATGCCAGAAAAGATAACTCATACCATAAATAAACACATGTTCATACAGGACATAAAAACATATAGAAAACACATGTCCACACAACCATCAAATACATGTCCAAAATACTAAACAAAATACCAAAATGTGCCCAACCCACAAAATACAAAATACAAGCTACAAAATATAAGCCCAAGGAAGTCTCTCATGAATATCTCTCCCCCTTTTTGACATCATCAAAAGGGGAAGTCACTCCTCATCGTCATCCTCATCATCGTCGTCCTCCTCATCGTCGTCCTCATCATCACCTGCAGCCATCTCCACATCCTCATCATCATCATCATTCTCATCAGAAGCCTCCTCCTCTGGATCAATAGCTGCAACACCTAGTTGTGGTGCTGAAGAAGCAGAAGGGGCCCTAACTGGAAATGAAGGGCCGGAGGAAGGAAGCGGTCGGGCAAATGGCGTGGGGTCTGGACCAAGCATGTTGTACTTCACAAAGAGTGCACTAAATTGCGAATCCATGTATCGCATGGAATTAGCAAAATAGGACATATCATTGCGAAGTCCCTGATAACGAGAGTCCATCTCCGCGCGATGTGCCGCATCCGCTGCAGAAATCTGGGTCAGTCGCTGTTGGATCTCAGCGGTTACCCAAGACTGATGCTCCTGAAGCTGAGTACGAAGCTCAGATGAAATGAAGGCCTGAAGGTCTGAAGGAATGGATGGCCCTGGAGCAGAGGAAATCCCTGGGACAGATGAAGACCCTGGGGCAAATGAAGACCCTGGAACATGAGCAGGAGGAATAGGAGGCTGCTCAGGAGCGGGATGACGCATCCTAACTTGCATCCTCTTCAAAAGAGTGCTGTTCAGGTTCACGAAGGGTTCGGTGGGTATCTCAGAGGATAGATCGAAATCAAGTTGTTTTAGGAGATACGAGATGAGCATCCCATAAGGCAAGTGTCTTGTGGGGACAAGGACGTGATCGGAGGTCATGTGAGAAATTATGAAGTGGGGGATGTTAATCTAATGCCTTTCAGAAGGTAATAGACAATCAAAGGAACAGGACCCCTGGCATGACTGTATTCACCAGATTTGAGCAAAATGTTATAGAATACAAATTTAGCAAGGACTTGAGCGGTGAGTGTGAATTTATTCACCTCCTCATTCCTTACTAAGCCGGGGTTGTCATCCCCGTGGAGTAAAGTTGACGCGGTGAGCGCAGACTCACCGGCCGGATACTCGAAGTCATGTAGGTCAAAGGAGTAAACATCAACTCCCTCACAGGAGAGATGCAGAAGCTCAGCAAAATCTTGGAGAGAGATATCTATGTCTCTACCAAGAACCCTAGACCTGACCCGGTTTCCCTCATAAGCAAGATTAGTGTAAAAGTAGGGTATGAGTGAGGTGTACACTGGTTCTCTACTAGCCATGAACTGATCTAAAGCATTGTTCCTCAATATTTGTGGGATATTGAGGTGCTCAAAATCTTGAAGGACAACACATCTCCCAGAAATAATAGTTCTTCTCGAAAGGAGGATAAACTGATTTTCTGCTAGATCGGAGACAAATGGAGGTTTAGTCCTGGTCGATGAAAAAGAAGGGACTACTGATTTTCCTTCTCGGCTCTAGATCTTTTAGGCATAATTAATTTTTTTTTTAGGTTAAAATGAAAGATCTAGGTCAAAACAATATTAGGGCTTGATCTAGACTAGGTGAAGGATAGATCTTGACAAAACTAGGATGAACAACAAAATGGAAAGCAAGATCTAAAGAAAAAATGAGATTTTTACCTTGAGGGATGAGAGATCAAGAACCCACAACTGAAAATCCCTGAGATTATACGTAGATCGGGCCTGAAAGAGACGATCCAGGAAAGATTTGAGAAATTTAGGCAAGGATTTGGGTTGGATTGAGGTGGGAAGAGGTGATTAGGGTTTTTAGAGAGAGGGAAATGAAGAGCCGCCGGTGAGAAATGAGAGAAAAGAGAGAGATCGGGCTTTAAATAGGGTGGGTAAATGACAGATTCCCGTCGCCCGGTCGACCGGTCCGGTCGACCGAAAATACCCGAGACCACTGACAGATGAAACGGTCGACCGCAGCGGTCGGCCGAAAATACCCGAGAGCTCTGACAGACTAAACGGTCGACCGCACCGGTCGGCCGGCTATAGAGAAGGATAAAAACATTCTTCCAGGCAAGGTCGGTCGGCCGGATCTCAGCTCCGGTCGGCCGGTCTTGCCCAAAAAACTGTAAGCAGCAAAGACCAAAAAAATATCTAAAAATGTCTGAAAATAATAAGAAGAATATTTACAACATACAAAATTTTAAAACATGATTTAAATTTATTAGTTGTAAATATCAAACAAGATTTACAAAAAAAAATTTAATATTTATTTTTCATATAAAAACAAAGGTTTAGAGATGTTGAAGCCGAATACCCGGTGAAGGGTTCTGAACTTCATCCTTGAGATTCCTCTAAATATGAGTTGAGGTGCACAATTGCCATCTCTAATGTATTTGCTTTAAATATGAATTTTTTATATATTTTTTATATTTATTTTAGTTTTGACAAAAATGTGTATATATAAATATGATCAAAACTAGACATGTGGACATACAAAAAAAAAATATGATTCAAACAAGATAACATGAATTAGAACAAAGCATATACACAAGCATGATGGAAATTTAAGTTTACAGTAACACATATCAATGTAGCACCAAGGTAAACTAACAATCCTATGCATATGTATATATAAAAATAAAACTTTTTAAATGGAGAAATTACCAAACCGAGGGTAATCTCCAAATAGGTGCCTCCATGATAGTGATGCAAGCGTGATGTGATCTTTGAGCTTTGATGCATCCACCACCCGGGCACCGTCTCCCCCTAAATCTTGGAGGATGAAGACCCACCTGTATCAACTAAATTTGGTGTGTCTTTTGGTACCCATATCTTTTTGGGTCCTTTATGGTTAGTACTTGGGCGAACCCAAACATGTTTATTAGTCATGTTATGTTTAGTAAAACAAAATTTTTCTAAATGGCCTTTGCGGCCACAATGAGTGCAAACATAAATCCTACCACTACCATACATGTGAGCGTGCTTATGTGTGTGTGCATGTTTCCGTGCATGGTGAGTGTGTTTCCCTTGGGTTACTCCTTTGGGAAACCTAGATGCAAATTTATTAAATCAAATGCACATTTTTTAAGAGTTGAATCTAAAACATCAAACCGTTTTTGAATTTCAATAAAATCATTTTATTACAAGATGCAATGGGGGTTTTCCCTTTACAAGCTAATTTATAGTTTTCAAAATCAATCTTTATTTTCTTAAAAGCATTAGACAAATCATTTTTCTCTTTTTCAATAATATCATATTTATTTTTCAATAACTCATTTTCTCTTTTTAATTTCTTATTATGAGACTGTGAAATCTCATATCTATGTTGGAGTTCTTCAAAAAATTGAGCTAATTCATCCATAGTCAATTCATCATCTTCTATGGAGTTGTCGAGATTTACCTTAGAAGCATCATCTCCATATGCCATGAAGCACATGTGTGCGGCGTCGTTCTCCTCTTCGGATTCCGACTCCGTATCGTCCCACGTGGCCACCATAGCCTTCTTCTTCTTTGGGCCGTTCTTGGAGGTGGTAGCTTGGAGAGTGGGGCAATCGGCAATGAGGTGTCGATCTTCTTGCAATGAAAACAAGGACCCGGCTCCTCTCTTTTCCTTTCGAATCTTCCTTGAGGTTTCCCTCTTCGGAAGTTGCTTTGCCTCCCTTTCTTGTAGAACATTTTGCCCACCTTCCGGATGAGCATGGCAAAGTCCTCATCGTAGGCTTCCGAAGAGTCTTCCTCGTCATGGTTGGTTGGAGTGGCTTTGAAAGCGAGGGCTTTCTTCTTCGGCGCCTCCCTTTCTTCTCTAACTTTCATCTCCATCTCATGGGTCTTGAGATTTCCGATGAAGCGGAGAAGTCCATCTCCTCCCGATCGTTGAGCTCCTTGAGGGTGGTTGCCTTGACTTCCCAAGCTTTGGGAAGAGCTCTAATGACCTTCCTTATCTTTTGGTCATTATCGATCGTATCACCTAAAGAAGATAAAGCATTTGTTATTTTGGTGAACCGAGTGAGCATGTCATCAATGCTCTCATTCTCAAGCATGTAAAAGTTCTCATATTGAGAACGAAGCAAGTCAATTTTGGATCTCTTGACTTGAGACGTTCCCTCATGAGTCACAATTAAAACATTCCATACTTCATATGCGGATTTACAATTTATGATGCGTGAGAGGTCATCTTCGTTAAGGGCTTGGGTTAATGCATATTGAGCCCTAGCATTGGCCTCATAGTCCTTGGTGGTGTCCTCGGACCATGATCTCTCATCGGTGAGAGGTTCTATAAATTCTTTGGTTATGGCCCTTGCAACCCTAACTCCTAGGGACTTAAGGAAAAGGTTCATCTTGACCTTCCAAATAGGGAAGTTCAAGCCATCAAATTTGGGTGGGGACTTGATGCTAGAAAAATCAATTGAAGCCATGGATAGTGAATATGATGCACAACAAAAGAAGAATGCAACAAAATGATATAGCCAAATACAAGGATCTCCCTAAGGTGTTAAACCAAATAGTAGGGTTAGGCTCTGATACCAATTGAAATCACCTAGAGGGGGGCTGAGTAGGTGATGGCTATATAAAATATGACAATAATGCGGAATTAAAATCTACTTAGATCAATAAGCTCAAATTAAAAACACTTGCAAGATAAAAGCAATAAATAAGGCAAGTAATAAGAGAGATTGAGTTTAGAGAATTTGAGCAAACGCAAACACGAGGATATGTTTCCGAGGTTCGAGCCACGCTCTACGTCCCCGCCTTCACACTTGAAGGATTTCCACTATTGTTGATCCCACTGGATCTCCAATACAAGAACACATTTGTCCTATCTCTCGTGATGCCGCAACACCACTTGGAGCACACTAGCTCGCTGAGGCCGATGCCTCTACAACTTCGCTCAGAAGAAAATTGATCACACTTGATCACAAAAGGCTCACTTAGCACAATCCGATAACCAATATGTAGAGATAGGTACTTGGGATTGTGAAGTGCAAAATGACTTGAGTGAAGTAGAGGGATTTGCTTCAAGTAGGTGTTTGAAAATTTTGGCTTTGATGAAAATCTTTTCTAAAATGAAGGCTTTTGAAAACTTGTAAATCTTGTAAACTTAATTGTAAAAATTATTGTCTTATCATGTTGAAATGACCCACTATTTATAGTGGATGAAAAACAGGGTAAACAGCTAGAGAATTCGTTGGGGTGAGATCCAACAAATCTGTCAGAAAATAGAGCTGTTGGAGTCAGTCAGACTTTCTGACAGCTACCGGTCGACCGGGTCGGTCGACCGCCAACGGCCATATTTCTGACCGTTGGGGGAAAACGGTCGGCCGACTCGGTCGACCGAAATAGACAGAGAGCACTGACAAGTGCCCGGTCGACCCGAGCGGTCGGCCAACGTGCACACATGCACAGCCGTGCACGTCGGTCGACTGGGTCGGTCGACCGGACTCTGTCAGATCTGTTAAAAAGAGTCTGGAAAGAAAGAAAAGGAAATTTTGATTCAAATATTTTGGTTTAAGGATATGAAAATAAGGTTCTAGACCTAATAAAAACTAAGAGTGTGATCATAGATCAACACCCAAACATGTTAGATCATTTTTTGTTAAAAATCCTTTTTGATAAAATGATTTTCTAAAACGGTTTTTTCAAAACATGGTATTTCTAAAAACTAAGTTAGAAATTCTGATATAAAATTCTTTTGAAGCCATGAAGCAATACTAAGTGTGTGTGAGTGACAATCCCAAATATTCTACCTCTATCATAGGTTTTGACAAAATATCTAAAAATAAAAGTAAATTACAAATCTTGAATTCTTTTCTTCAATGTTTTGATCCTGAAGCTTTTCTACCGTGCTAGGCTTGGGAATGCAAATCTTAGCGGCGTCCAAATTGTGAGTCTTGATTGTGGAGCCGTCAAATCAACTTGTTTTAAACCTGAAATTCTTTTAAACAAGATTGTTAAACACATAACTAAATATGGTTTGTTATCATCAAAATATCGGGCTAATGGCCTTTGGGCCAACAATCTCCCCTTTTTTGATGATGACAAAACATACATAGTTATTACAAATATTTTGGGTGGAGACTTCAAGTGAAGCTCCCCCTCAACACATGCATATAATAAAAAGATACTCAGGCATAGGTAAATGGCACAAATAATAAACAACCATACACATGTCTATGCCAGAAAAGATAACTCATGCCATAAATAAACACATGTTCATACAGACATAAAAACATATAGAAACCACATGTCCACACAACCATCAAATACATGTCCAAAATACTAAATAAAATACCAAAATGTGTCCAACCCACAAAATACAAAATACAAGCTACAAAATATAAGCCCAAGGAAGTCTCTCATGAATATCTCTCCCCCTTTTTGACATCATCAAAAGGGGAAGTCACTCCTCATCGTCGTCCTCATCATCGTCGTCCTCCTCATCGTCGTCCTCATCATCACCTGCAGCCATCTCCACATCCTCATCATCATCATCATCCTCATCAGAAGCCTCCTCCTCTGGATCAATAGCTGCAACACCTGGCTGTGGTGCTGAAGAAGCAGAAGGGGCCCTAACTGGAAATGGAGGGCCAGAGGAAGGAAGCGGTCGGACAAATGGCGTGGGGTCTGGACCAAGCATGTTGTACTTCACAAAGAGTGCACTAAATTGCGAATCTATGTATCGCATGGAATCAGCAAAATAGGACATATCAATGCGAAGTCCCTGATAACGAGAGTCCATCTCCGCGCGATGTGCCGCATCCGCCGCAAAAATCTGGGTCAGTCGCTGCTGGATCTCAGCGGTCACCCAAGACTGATGCTCCTGAAGCTGAGTACGAAGCTCGGACGAAATGAAGGCCTGAAGGTCTGAAGGAATGGATGGCCCTGGAGCAAAGGATATCCCTGGGACAGATGAAGACCCTGGGGCAGATGAAGACCCTGGAACATGAGCAGGAGGAATAGGAGGCTGCTCAGGAGCGGGATGACGCATCCTAGCTTGCATCCTCTTCAAAAGAGTGTTGTTCAGGTTCACAGAGTGTTCGGTAGGTATCTCAGAGGATAGATCGAAATCAAGTTGTTTTAGGAGATACGAGATGAGCAACCCATAAGGCAAGTGCCTTGTGGGGACAAGGACGTGATCGGAGGTCATGTGAGAAATTATGAAGCGGGGATGTTAATCTTAATGCCTTCAGAAGGCAATAGACAATCAAAGGAACAGGACCCCCGGCATGACTGTATTCACCAGATTTGGGCAGAATGTTATAGAATACAAATTTAGTAAGGACTTGAGCGGTGAGTGTGAATTTATTCACCTCCTGATTCCTCACTAAACCGGGGTTGTCATCCCCGTGGAGTAAAGTTGACGCGGTGAGCGCAGACTCACCGGCCGGATACTCGAAGTCATGTAGGTCAAAGGAGTAAACATCAACTCCCTCACAGGAGAGGTGCAGAAGCTCAGCAAAATCTTGGAGAGAGATATCTATGTCTCTACCAAGAACCCTAGACCTAACCCGGTTTCCCTCATAAGCAAGATTTGTGTAAAAGTAGGGTATGAGTGAGGTGTACACCGGTTCTCTAATAGCCATGAACTGATATAAAGAATTATTCCTCAATATTTGTGGGATATTGAGGTGCTCAAAATCTTGAAGGACAACACATCTCCCAGAAATAATAGTTCTCCTCGAAAGGAGGATAAACCGATTTTCTGCTAGATCGGAGACAAATGGAGGTTTAGTCCTGGTCGATGAAGAAGAAGGGACTACTGATTTTCCTTCTCGGCTCTAGATCTTTTAGGCATAATTAATTTTTTTTTTTAGGTTAAAATGAAAGATCTAGGTCAAAACAATATTAGGGCTTGATCTAGACTAGGTGAAGGATAGATCTTGACAAAAACTAGGATGAACAACAAGATGGAAAGCAAGATCTAAAGAAAAAAATGAGATTTTTACCTTGAGGGATGAGAGATCAAGAACCCACAACTGAAAATCCCTGAGATTATACGTAGATCGGGCCTGAAAGAGACGATCCAGGAAAGATTTGAGAAATTTAGGCAAGGATATGGGTTGGATTGAGGTGGGAAGAGGTGATTAGGGTTTTTAGAGAGAGGGAAATGAAGAGCCGCGGTGAGAAATGAGAGAAAATAGAGAGATCGGGCTTTAAATAGGGTGGGTAAATGACAGATTCCCGTCGCCCGGTCGACGGTCCGGTCGACTGAAAATACCATTGAAATCACCTAGAGGGGAGGTGAGTAGGTGATGGCTATATGAAATATGACAATAATGCGAAATTAAAATCTACTTAGATCAATAAGCTCAAATTAAAAACACTTGCAAGATAAAAGCAATAAATAAGGCAAGTAATAAAGAGAGATTGAGTTTAGAGAAATTTGAGCAAACGCAAACACGAGGATATGTTTCGAGGTTCGAGCCACGCTCTACGTCCCCGCCTTCACACTTGAAGGATTTCCACTATTGTTGATCCCACTGGATCTCCAATACAAGGACACACTTGTCCTATCTCTCGTGATGCCGCAACACCACTTGGAGCACACTAGCTCGCTTGAGGCCGATGCCTCTACAACTTCGCTCAAGAAGAAAATTGATCACACTTGATCACAAAAGGCTCACTTAGCACAATCCTATAACCAATATGTAGAGATAGGTACTTGGGATTGTGAAGTGCAAAATGACTAGAGTGAAGTAGAGGGATTTGCTTCAAGTAGGTGTTTGAAAATTTTGGCTTTGATGAAAATCTTTTCTAAAATGAAGGCTTTTGAAAACTTGTAAATCTTGTAAAATTAATTGGAAAAATTGTTGTCTTATCATGTTGAAATGACCCACTATTTATAGTGGATGAAAGACAAGGTAAACAGCTAGAGAAATTCGTTAGGGTGAGATCCCAACAAAATCTGTCAGAAAATAGAGCTGTTGGAGTCTGTCAGACTTTCTGATAGCTACCAGTCGACCGGGTCGGTCGACCGCCAACGGTCATATTTCTGACCGTTGGGGGAAAACGGTCGGCCGACTCGGTCGACCGAAATAGACAGAGAGCACTGACAAGTGCCCGGTCGACCCGAGCGGTCGGCTGACGTGCACACATGCACAGCCGTGCACGTCGGTCGACTGGGTCGGTCGACGGACTCTGTCAGATCTGTTTAAACAGAGTCTGGAAAGAAAGAAAAGGAAATTTTTGATTCAAATATTTTTGGTTTAAGGATTTGAAAATAAGGTTCTAGACCTAATAAAACTAAGAGTGTGATCATAGATCAACACCCAAACATGTTAGATCATTTTTGGTAAAAGTCCTTTTTGATAAAATGATTTTCTAAAAACGGTTTTTCCAAAACATGGTATTTCTAAAAACTAAGTTAGAAATTCTGATATAAAAATTTTTTTGAAGCCATGAAGCAATATTAAGTGTGTGTGAGTGACAATCCCAAATATTCTACCTCTATCATCTAGGTTTTGACAAAATATCTAAAAATAAAAGTAAATTACAAATCTTGAATTCTTTTCTTCAATGTTTTGATCCCGAAGCTTTTCTATCGTGCTAGGCTTGGGAATGCAAATCTTTAGCGGCGTCCAAATTCTGAGTCTTGATTGTGAAGCCGTCAAATCAACTTGTTTTAAACCTGAAATTCTCTTAAATAAGATTGTTAAACACATAACTAAATATGGTTTGTTATCATCAAAATATCGGGCTAATGGCCTTTGGGCCAACAGAGCTTTTTGAATCAACACGTGCTTGCTTCACAACTTGACTTCACATCCTTTGTTGAAGCTAAACACCTATTAAGATCTTGATCAAATATCTGAGACTAAATAAAGACAAGATCATTAGTACTATAACTACATGAGTTAATCATCATCAACACTTGAGCGATGGGCCTTTGGGCCAACAATCTCCCCCTTTTTGATGATGACAAAACTCATGGAGTTATATATGCATGGATTAATGTTAAGCTTCATAGAAGCTCCCCCTTAACTCATGCTTAACAATAAACATAAATATATTCAATGAAGTACATAAAACTAAACAAATATATATGCATAAATAAGGTGATAAACATGCATAAATTCACCAAATTCTTCTCCCCTTTATGCATAAACAAAACATATATGCATAAACTCTCAAAATTCTTCTCCCTCTTTTTGTATAAAATAGGGAAATGAAATAAACATGCATATTAAACTCATCAAATACTTCTCCCCTTTTTATCAATTCATCAACAAAGGGGCGAAAACAAATCAAGCAATGAAGATATATGCGATATATATTCATGAAGAAGAGAGACGTGAAGTTAGCTCCCCCTGCATACATGCATTACATGAAGAAGGGAAGACAAGACTCTAACTCACATAAAACATAATATACAATGTATAAGCGGAGATGTTAAGCTTCCCCTACACACGTGTATCACATAAAGAAGAGATGTCAAGCTCCTCAATATAAGATACACTCAGCATGAATCTATATATAGATGAGATGTTAAGCTCCCCTTTCATATAAGCAATTTATATCAAAAATTTGAAAAAAAATTTTGATAATGCTTCAAGCAAAACTTTGAATTTCATAAAACAAAATTTTGGTACCACTTGTAAATAAACAAAATTTTAAGATACCAATAGTAGATTTTTGATACTAATTGAAATTGAAACATTGTAAATTTTTGATACCAATTAAAAGGTAAAATATGAAGTATATCTTGATATCAATGGAAATACCAATTGAAAATAATGCATAAGCTCATTAAAATACCAATTAACATTTAAAAATTAGTCAAGCTTAGCATAAACATAATTTGTGCTTTAAACCATGTAAGGATATTGTAAATCAAGCACAATCAAAACATATATATGTATAAAAATGAAAATACCAATTGAAATTGATATTATTGAAATTTGAAGCATACATATATATATAGAAAATATGTATAAGTATACAAAGAGTGAAATATCATGAAGATCATGTTATAACTCATAATTATCCACTCTATTCATACACATATTAAAAAGATTTTCAATAAGGCGCACAAGGCATGGTCGCCCATCCAACCGCCCTTTAAGGGTAGAAGTTTTCAAAAATATGATTTAAAAATAGTTGTAAATTTGAAAACACTACCAAATGAGGAATAAGTAATGGTTTAAATTAACTTTTAAAAAACTAGTTAAAATCCTTCAAACATGAAATTAAATCATATGTATCTCATGAAAACATTGCTAAGTACACAAAAATTGACACTCGAAATCTATAAAGCTCAAAATGTGCTCATGAAACAAAATCATGAGTAAACAAATAATGTGAGTGTACAATAATCATGTGATTAGTATATTCATGAAAATAATCAATAATGCTCAAAAACGTCAAACATATGAAAATTACAAAATTCTTTTTTTATTATAAAAAAACTTTAAGGTATATGTATGTTTTATCAAAACTAATAATATACATACATATCCTAAAACACAAAAGAGTCTATAATGTAATTTGCATGAAGGTAAGTGACTCAAGGGTATACATGTATATTTATTAGTTTTAGATAAGAATAACATATACATGAAGCAAAACATGCACAAAGATAAGCAAAACAAGTGTAAATGAGGGAATCATCAAAACGAGGTTATACATGTAATGAGTACAAATGAGCAATGAAGTTCAAACATATAAGAATCAAATGTTGCTACTACTTGTATAAGTATAGACACAAGTTTTAATAAAATCTACATCTAAACAAGTATTCACCACATGAAGCACAACATCAAAATATGCTAAAAATATTATTTATGTAAAAGTATGCAAATTAAATAGGAGTTTAGAGATAGTTACCAAGCTATATGAACTATTCTCTAAGTCTCCAAACCATGGTGGTCCTCCCACCAAACATCCTTGATAGCGGTGCATCAATTGTAGTGTCCATCAAGCTCATGCATCCACCATCAAGGCACCAACCCTCTCACGTAATATGAGAGCCCACACCTACATCAAACACAAGTGGTAGGGATTTGGGTACCCATTTTCTTTTGGGTCCACGGAGGTTAGCATCATAAGGAACCCAACATTTTTATTAGGAAAATTTATAGAGTTAATCTTATCAAAACAAAACTTTGCTAAATGGCTTTTGCGGCCACAATGTGTACATTTGTACACTCTAGCATGCACATGGGAATGAGTGTGGTCATGATGTGCATAGTGTGCATATGTATGCCGTGGGTTATATGCATGAACATGTGGAGCTTGTTTCTTTTGAAACAAGCTTTCCAATCTTGAATTGTTGAATGCACAATTACTCAAAGTTGAGCTCAAATAATTTATTCTATTTTTCAAAAATTGAATCTCATTTTTATCAATGGTAGCATGAAGAGCATGGCAAGTATGAGAATCAACAATCTTTTTCTTTTTAGATATATTTTCTTTTTCTTTTGAAACAATTTTTCTTTTCAAAGAGTTGTTTTCTTCTAAAACAATTTCTTTTTCTTTTTTCACCAAATTGATTTTATTTTTCAAAGAATTATTTCCTTCAAAAATATCATTTAATTTAGAAAATAAGGAAATATTCTCCTTTTTCAAAGATTCATTTTTTTAGAAATGTTTTCCAATTTATTTTGAAAAGAATCTTTTTCTTTTGAAATGGACTCATATTTATTTTCAATCCTTTATGGTCCTTTTTAAGCAAATCATATTTTTCAAGAAGTTGTTGACAAAATGTAGCAAGCTCATCATATGACATGTCAACATCCTCATCAAGCTCAGATTCAGAATCTACCTCAAGAGGGTTATCCCCTTGGACCATGTACCTCATGTTGGAAGCATCACTTCCATCATCCGAGTCGCTCCCTACATAATATTGCTTTTGTTCGCCAAGGGAGACTAAAGTGTTCCATACTACAAGAGCCGAATCAAAATTAGCAACCCTAGATAAATAATAATATTATTTAGGGTACTCTTTAAAGCATGAAGAGCTTTTGAGTTAGCTTCTAGATGTTCGCCATTTAAATAATATGAATCTTTAATTGTGGTAAGATAAACATGAATCCCTAGGGCTTTGAGGTACATGAACATCTTAACTTTCCAAGTTTGGATGTTAAGAATGTCAAACATGGGAAGTGTCATGAAATCCATGTGTGTGTAAACAATATTGTGATTATTTAAAAATGAGGATCTTTAACTCTAGGTTGTTGACCCAAATCAAGAGCACCAAGCTCTAATATCACTTGTAGATCACCTAAGGGGGTGAATAGGTGATAAGCTAATCTAATGATGAATTAATGCGAAATTAAAAACTATTTAAGCAAACTAAAAATTATTAAACTGAACACACTAAGTATAACACAAGAGTGTAGCCGAATTCCCGGTGAAGGGCTCTGGACTATCTCCTTAAGATTCCTCTAGATAAGAATTGAGGTGCCTCTATGGCTCTCTTGGTTGAATACAAGTATGAGCAAACAATCCCCAAGCATATAACAATTTAGCACAATATATATCAAGCATATAAAGGTATAAGCTATGCAAGATATAAACACTAGTGAGAGATAGAGAGAGCAATCGCAAACACGGGAGATTTGTTTCGAGGTTCGAGCACCCTTGCTCTACGTCCCCGCCTTCAACACTATGAAGGATTTCCACAAGAATCGATCTCACCGGATCACTCGGTGCCGCAACACCTACAAGGAGTTCATACTAGAACACTTTGGACTCACTAGTCCCCTCACTTGTTCCCGCAAGAATAACACACGCAAGCACACTAGCTTTCCGAGGCCGCACCTCTACACCGAGCTCCCACAAGAACTCGAAACAACACGTACCCGCAAGTTCGCCTCCTCAAATACAAAGTAGAATACTGGTGATCTAAACACTTTGATTACCTAAAAACACTCTCACAGCAACTCTCCTATAGGATTGATATAATAATGGAAAGCTCAAGTATGTGTGAGAAAATTAGGATGGATTTTGTGGTGAAAAACTCAAGAAATCACTTTTGAAAACCACTCTTGAAAACTCTCCTTTGATATGAAAGTATTAGCTCTAAAACAAGTGGAGATGAACACTTAGAGAGGTAGGGAAAACTAGCTTGAACACTCACTTGAAATCTTGTTGAAAACAGCCCAAAACAGCCCCAATTTATAGGCCTAAAAACATAGCCGTTGGAGCCAACTCAGCAGGAAACCTTGTTGTTGGTCGACCGGTAGGTCGACCGCCAACGGTCATATTTCCGACCGTTGGGAAAAGCGGTCGACTAAAAACTGGGCCTTGACCTATCGGTCGACCGCCCAGTCGACCGAGGCCATTTACAGAGAGTAGAAGCTTTCTGGCGGTCGACCGTGCGGTCGACTGGCCCTTGGCTGTGTACGTTTGTGCACATCGGTCGACCGCCTGGTCGACTGACTTCTGGCTCGGTCAACCGGTCAATCGACAGCCAGACAGCCTGGTCAGCAAAAGTAAAGGGATTAAAACTTGATCTTTTTACCTTCAATAAAATCTCATAAATTCTCATAAATTCTACAAAAATAAGTTCATTAATATACTTTGATATACAAACACGTTTAATTAAAAATTAAAACATTTTACAAATATTTTGAACTATTTTTTGATGTGAAAATTTTGGTTTAAACAAAAATCTGTATTTTCCAAAAAAACTATCTCCAATTTGAAAAATGATTTTTTTCAAAACTTCTCCAAATACAAAAATAAGATATTTTAAACACTATTGAAGCTTAGTGTGTATGGATATGATCCACTACACATATGAGATGAAATATCTATATTTTGAAAATAAGCTCTAAAATAAGTTTTGATAAAACACATGTATATTTTGAAGCTCAAAAACCAAAACGGTATTTTCTAAAACACATATAAATTTTGTGTGTGTGTGTATATGATCTTGAGCAATCCACCAACTAATCTATCCTTCACATTTTATCTAAATAAATCTTGACGCTTACAACTATGACACAAGTCTTCTTGAAAATCTTCTTCTCCTTCTTGACTTGGTCCAAATCTTGATCCAATGAGCTAGACTCCTCTTGACTACTTGATGCGATCTTGATACGTGAGCTCTTGAATCAACATGTGCTAGCTCCAAAACTTGACTTTACATCCTTTGTTGAAGCTAAACACCTACTAAGATCTTGATCAAATATCTGAGACTAAATAAACACAAGATCATTAGTAGTATAACTACACGAGTTAATCATCATCAAAACTAGAGCGATGGGCCTGTGGGCCAATAAGATGCTCACGAGTTACAAAAGAAAAACTCGAGAGACAAGCAGGGGGCCTGGAAGGATAGGGGTCCGGATAGTCAACTGCTGATCCATGACACTACCGCTATGCAACTCTGATCACTAGGAAATTCACCATAGTCTAAGCTCCAAGATCTGAACATGCGGGTCCAGGGGAGTCAGATCTCCCCAACGAGTGGTGTGGTGAATGCCAAGTGGCGTGCATAGATAAGTACACATGTATTGATAAATTGAGTCAAAAAGCATGTATTGAAAATCGTGTCGTGAGCTCAGGCTTACAGAAGCATACAATGAGGCAGCAAGTAAGGTAAATATGGCAAAACCAGTTATATAAGCCAAATTACCGATCCGTGAGGTTAGTACGTCGAAGGAATAATTCAAATAAGGAAACTCTCATATATATTCTATTCTATACCTCACGTCACCATATCCTGAGTTCATATAACCTGAATTGTCTCCTAAACTGAGAAAATAGCATGAAAACTGATAAAATTGATAATACTGAATACAACCAAAATTGGTTGTACAAGCTTGATTTACAACTTCATGAGACAAGTAAGTCAAAGGAATAATCCAAATAAGGAAACCCTCATCATATACTTTATGCCTCACTTCACCGTAATCTGAGTGTTTATAACCCCAATTATAAAATAGCATGATGAATTATTGATTAGCATTTTATTATTATTACTCGTCTTATCCATATATCTAGATATGTGCCCTAGCGTTCAAACACACATACATCCAGATATGAGTAAGCTAAGGTTGTTATTGGAAATTGATGATGAGACCAATGGGTTATGTTTACAGTGGGTCCCGTACATGCCCGGGACCATGACCCAAGGTGTTCCATTGCTGGTGTACGGAACCAGCCGCAAGGCCTACAGGAAGTGGGTCTTATATTATGCCCATTCAAGAATGTAATAGGAGGTAGGGAGCCAGCACTCCCCTCAGACACCTGGAGGCTCTCAGGTAGATCTGGAAGATTTGAGTTGTATAACATATCTAATACCACTGTAAACATATTCAATGTTTGAAGTCCATCAGTTTCCTCCTTACCCGATGTGAGTTGGCCTTTTTATAGTTTATTATTATTATGCAATTATCATATTACGGGAATAGCAAGAGTAGGACAGGTTTAGGAGTTACAGGAGTACATAAGTACTAGAAATACAGGTCATTGTATATATATAATATAGGATAGCAGGGACGGATTCTTGAAATATGCTAATCACAAGGAAGGCAGTAATGTATCAGGTGGCAGGTGATAAGTGATATCAAACAGGTGCCAGGTGTTAACACGCAGGAGTCAGGTGATAGCATGCAGGAGTCACATGTCAAGTAACAGCATGGTGGATATCTATCAATAACTCAATACAGGAAAACAGTACTGATACAGGGATCGGTATGAATACAAGAAAACAGTACCAATACAGGAGATCGGTATGAATAGAAGAAAATGGTACCGATACAGGGGATCGGTGCAAATACAAGAAAATTGTTGGCCCAAAGGCCCATCGCTCTAGTTTTGATGATGATTAACTTATGTAGTTATAGTACTAATGATCTTGTGTTTATTTAGTTTCAGATATGTGATCAAGATCTTAGTCGGTGTTTAGTTTCAACAAAAGATTCGAAGTCAAGTTTGAAACTAACACGTGTTGATTCAAGAGCTCGCACATCAAGATCACATCAAGTACTCAAGGGAATCTAGCTCATGATCAAGGTTTGGACCAAGTCAAGAAGGAGAAGAAGATTTTCAAGCGAAGATTTTCGTCAAGACTTGTGTCATGTTTGTAAGTGTTAAGATTCGTTTTTAAATAAAATGTAAAGGATAGATTAGTATGGATTGCTCAAGCTCATGCACACACACATATACACACAAAATTTTATATATTTTCATAAAATAGTTTAAGTTTTATTTTTATTTTGAGCTACAAAGTATAAATCCTTATGTTTTATGATTAGATTTCATCAAAACAAGTTTATATGGTTTATATGTGTTTTGAATTTCATCCATACAGATTGTTGGTTCAAATATTTAGAAAAACTTATTTGGTGATTCTATATCATATGTTTAAGTTTTGTATTTATCAAAAATTATTTTAGAGCTTATTGTCAAAAACATAGATATTTCATCTTATATGTGTATTAGATCATATCCATACACACTAAGCTTCAAAAGTGTTTAAAATATCTTGTTTTTGTATTTGAAGAAGTTTTGAAAAAATCGTTTTTTCAAATTAAAGATTATTTTTGAAAAAACACAGATTTTTGTTTAAGATAAAATTTCTATATCACAAAAATGGATCAAAATGTTTGTAATATGTGTTGATTTTTTATCACATATTTGTACTTCAAAGTATTTCAATGAACTTATTTTTGTGAATTTATGTGATTTTATGGGATTTTATAGGATGTTAAAAAAAACCAAGATTTTATTCTCAAAATTTCAGACCTTGGCCCATTTCCGGTTGACCGGGCGGTCGATCGCTAGCAGAGCAAATTGCTCTGTAGGTCGACCAGGCGGTCAACCGATACGCACCAAAGTGCAAGCGTGCAATTCGACTGGGCGGACGACCATCTGCAAGAGCATTGCTCTTTGTTGGGCCCGGTCGACCGACAGAAAGTTTTCACTCTCTGGTTGGGAACTACGGTCGACAAGACGATCGACCGCTTTCCCCAACAGTCGAAAATTTGACCGTTGGCGGTCGACCTCCCGGTCAACCGGCAATAGAGTTTTCTATTGAGTTGACTCCCAACGGCTAATTTAAATTTGTCTTTTTCTGGGTCTTGTCCTAACGGCTCTATTGTGTCTTCTACCCTTGTTTTCATCCCCTATAAATAATGGGACTATGAAACAACTCAATAACAAGATTTCTTAGCATTAGATCAATGTTTTACAAGTTTTAACCTCTTTGCAAAAGATTTCTAGTGGGTTTCAAAGTCAGTTTTTTCATCTCTCTTAGAGTTTTTTCCACTTGTTTTAGGGCTAATATTTCCATATCAAAAGGAGAGTTTTCAAGAGTGTTTTTTAAAAGAGATTTCTTGAGCTTTTCACCACAACTCTATCTTGTTTTCTTACACAAACTTGAGCTTTCCATTGCAATATCTATCCTATAGGAGCTTTGTTGTGAGAGTGTTTTTAGGTGATCAAAGTGTAGAGATCACTAAGTGTTCATCTTGTATTTTAGGAGGCAAACTTGCGGGTTCGTGTTGTGACGAGTTCTTGTGGGAGCTCGGTGTAGAGGTGCGGCCTCGGCAAGCTAGTGTGCTTGCGTGTGTTGTTCTTGCGGGAACAAGAGGGAAATTGTGAGTCCAAGAGTTCTAGTGTGACCTCGTTGTAGGTGTTGCGGCACCGAGTGATCTTTTGGGATCGATTATAGTGAAAATCCTTTATAGTGTTGAAGGCGGGGACGTAGAGCAAGGGCGCTCAAACCTCGAAACAATTCTCCATATTTGTGATTGCTCTCTCTCTCTTACTCACTTGTGTTTTTATATCTTGCATGCTTATATTTTTTATCACCTTATATGCTTGATATACCTCGTGCTTAATTGATATATGCTTGGGATTGTTAGCTCACACTTGTATTCAATCAAGAGAGCTATAGTGGCACCTTAACTCTTAATCTAGAGGAATCTTGAGAGATAGTTCAGAGCCCTTCACCGGGAATTCGGCTAAACTCTTCCGTTATACCTTGTGTGTTAGCTTAATAGCTTTAGTTTGCATAAATAGTTTTTAATTTAGCATCATTTATCATTAGATAAGCTTGTACACCTATTCACCCCCCTCTCGGTGTATTTCAATTGGTATCAGAGATTGGTGCTCTTGATTTGGGTCTAACAACCTTGAGTTAAAGATTATATTTTAGCTAATCACAATATTTGTACACACACATGTGGATTTCATGACACCTTCCATGTTTGATATTCTTAATATCCAAACTTGGAAAGTTAATATGTCAATGTACCTCAAAGCCCTAGGAATTCAAGTTTTATTTGTCACTATTAAAGATTCTTATTGTTTAAATGGCAAACATCTAGAGGCTAATGCAAAAGCCATCCATGCATTAAAGAGTACCCTAAATGATGATTATTTATCTAGGGTTTCTAACTTTGATTCGACTTTTGTAGTATGAAACACACTTGTCTCCCTAGGTGAACAAAGGCAATACTATATGGGGAGTGACTCAGAGGATGGAAGTGATGCTTCGAACATATGCTACATGGTCCAAGGGGATGACCCCCTTGAGGTAAACTCTGAATCTAAGTTAGAAGAAGATATTGACATGCCTTATGATGAGCTTGCATCTTTTGTCAAAAACTTCTTGAAAATATGATTTATTAAAAATTGAAAATAATAAGTTGAAAAGGAAAACACTTCTTTATTAAAAGAAAATAATTCCTTTAAAACTAAATTTGAATGTCTTTTAAAAGAAAATGAATTTTTGAAAAAGGAGAATATTTCTATGTCTTCAAAATTAAATGATATCTGTGAAGGAAACAATTCATTGAAAAATAAAATTATTTTGGTAGAAAAAGAAAAAGAGACTGTTTTGAAAGAAAATAACTCTTTGAAAAGGAAAATTGTTTTAAAAGAAAAAGAAAACATTTCTAAAAGAAAAAGATTGTTGATTCTTATTCTTGCCATGTCTCTCATGCTAATAATGTTGCACCTTCTTTTGATAAAAATGAGATTCATGTCTTGAAAAATAGAATTGATTGTTTGGGCTCCACTTTGAGCCAATAAGCATTTAAACACTATAATTAGAATCTATGTTTCGTAAGAAACAAATTCCACACATGCATGCACATCCTATACGGCATACACCTCATGTACACCATGATCACACCCATTCTCATATGTATACTAGAGTGTACACATTGCGGCCACAAAGGCCATTTAGTAAAGTTTTGTTTTGATAAGATCAATCATATAAATTTTACAAATAAAAATGTTTGGGTTCCTTATGATACTAACCCCCGTGGACCCAAAAGAAATTGGTACCAAAATCCTTACCTCTTGTGTTTGATGTAGGTGTGAGCTCTTACATGACGTGAGAGGTATGGTGCCTTGGTGGTGGATGCATGAGCTATATGGACATACCAAATTGATACATCGCTATCAAGGATGTTTGGTGGGAGGACCACCATGGTTTGGAGACCTAGAGATTGGTTCGTTAGTTTTGGTAACTATCTCTAACTCCCATTTTTATTTACATGCTTCATATAAATATTTTTAGCATGTTTTGATTTTAATGCTCATTATGTTAAATGCAATGTTATTAGACATGTATATACATAAATAGTCTTTGAGATACACCCATATTCATATGAATTCATATTTTGTGTTCTCACTATTATTTAACTACTATGTATATGCTAGTTCTAAAAACACGTGCATTTGACCTAATGATCATGTTTTATACTTCATGTGGTGATTACTTATTTAGATGTAGTTTTTGTTAAAACTTGTGTTATACTTGTACAAGTAGTGAGCTACACTTGATTATTATATGTTTGTACTTCATTGCTCATTTGTACTTATTACATGTACATGTATAACCAAGTTTGATGATTCTTTCATTTATACTTGTTATCCCTATTTTTTGTACATGTTTTTGCTTCATGTATATGTTATTTTTATCTAAAACTAATAAATATACATGCATACCCTTGAGTCACTTGCCTTCATGCAAAATTCTACTATGGTCTCATTTATGTTTGAGATATGTATGTATATTTTAGTTTCGATAGAACATACATATACCTTGAAGTTTGTTTAATTTTAATGAAAAATAAATTTTTATGATTTTCATATGTTTTGATGATTTTGAGCTTTATTGTTTATTTTCATGAATATGCTAATCACATGATTCTTGCGCACTCACATTTCTTTTGTTTACTCATGACCTTATTTCATGAGCATTTATGAACTTTATAGACTTCAAGTTTTAACTCTTGTGTATTTAGCATGCTTCATGGGATATATGATTTGTTTCATATTTGAAGGATCTTTAACTAGATTTTCAAAAAAAAATTACTTCAAACTAGTTATTTATTCTTCATTTGGTAGTATTTTCAATGTACAATTATTTTTAAATCTTATTTTTGAAAACTTCTACCCTTAAAGGGCGGATGGTTGGGCGACCATGCCTTGTATACCCTTATCGAATATCTTTTAAACTTATGCATGAATAGGGTGGTAGGTATGAGTTATACACATGATCTTCATGTTACTTCATTTTTGTATACTCATATGTGTTTTCTTATATATGTATGCTTCAAATTTCAATTAATATCAGTCGCAATTGATATTTTAATTTTTATACATACATATATATGATTTGATTGTGCATGTTTTAAAATATCTTTACATTCTTAAAGCACAAATTATGTTTATGTTAAGCTTGATTTATTCCAAAAGTTAATTGGTATCTTTACAAACTTATGCATTGATTTCAATTGGTATTTATTTAGTATCAAAATGTACTTCATGTTTCACCTTCTATTGGTAACAAAATCTACTATTGGTATCTTAAAAAAAATTTCTACAAGTGGTACCAAACTTTAGTTTTGTCAACTGATTGAGGTTTTACCTGCACACAAAAATACAGAATTTCAGAACTTAGAATAAAGAGTGCAAGTACTCAATACTACCGCAATAGTAAGTGGCTATGCGGGTCATGATCCACAAGGAGGAACTAGCGATGGAAGCTTTTAGTTATGTTCTCTTTTAAGTTACAATCAATGGTTAAAGATCTTTTTGTTCTTTGAAAGAAAGAGAAAAATAGGTTACAGTTAAGTTAAGAAGAAAGTGGTAAATTGAGAAGGTGGAGAAAATAGAAAATGAATATTTACAAAGAAATTGAAAAGCATGATAAAATAGTTGGGAGATTGTGGTGATCTAAACTAAAGAATTAAAAGAAAGAAAACTAAAAGAAATACTTACCTCCTCTAGCCAAATACTTACCTTGAACCTGTGGCAACGATGTTACCTTGAAGTGGAGGCATTCAGCACATAGCCCATAAGAGTTGATTCCCGTCTCTTCCACATTACATCATCAAGACGATACAAGTATGAAACGATACAGACTGAGACTAAGATCCATCATCATGAGCTATCGGTGGCACTCGCTAAGGAAAGGCTCTTTCGATGCTATAAGACTCACTTGGATAGTAATTGGTACCTAAAGAAGAGAAACAGAAAAGAAGAAGAAGAATACAAAAAAATAAAGAAGAACATAAAAATGTAACAATAGATTCAATGTTGTAACAATAAGAGAAAAGAAAAACAACTTACACCAGTGTCACTCTAAGCACAAGCTTCACTCTCATTCTCCTAAGAAACTCTGATCTCCTCTGAATTACATAAATGAAAACTGAAAGTTACATAAAAAGAACAAAAAAACCTACACTAATAAGAATAAAAAGTTGGCCTAGAATCTATCTATGCATTGTCGCTCCCTGCGGTCTCAGAAAAATCCAGTATTTATAGGCAAAACCCAATGGGGATGAGTATACGAAGATAGGGGGAGCAAACGCTCCCCCAACTTCTCTAACAGAGCCACGAAAACACGGCTTTGGCCGCATTTCGCAGCCTGGGTGTGGCCAGGTGGCCACACCCTGGGGGTATAGCTCCTGGTTTTGATGATTTTCTTTTATCTCGTTCTGGATTTTCCGTTTCAGCTGCTGGATTTGACGAAACGACCTTTGATCTTTGGCTTTAACCAATTGATTTTTAAAGATTTGGTCTAACAGATGTTCAACTAATTTTATTTTCTCTGATCTGCCTTGATCTGCCCTGATCTTCTAATTTCGAATTAATTCTGAATTAAATCAGAAGTTTGATGGGCTTTTATGCTCGTTTCTGTTTCCTTTCCTTTAGCAATTGGCTTGCATATAAATTAGACAATAATAGGATTAAAATCAGAGTTTATTATATAATAAGTATGAGAATGTGACAATGAATGTGCAATATCAGCGACCGATCATCAACTACATTTGATTTCATTTGTATCAAAATTTATTTTGTTGACTTCAAAATATTTCAAAATTTTGTTTCAAAAAGTGATTTCAAAAATTTTTCTTAAAATTTGTTGATACATACTGCCTATATGCAAAAGGAGCTTAACATCTCTTCTATATATAGATTCATATTGAGTGTATCTCACATTGAGGAGCTTGACCTCTCTTTTTTATGTGGTACACGTGTGTAAGGGAGCATAATAACTCTACTTATACATTGTATAGTATACTTTTATAGGTTAGGGTCTAGTCATCCCTTCTCCATGTAATGCATGTATGCAGGGGGAGCTAACTTTACGTCTCTCCTCTTCATGAATGTAAATTGCATATACATCTTTATTATTTGATTGTCCTCGCCCCTTTGTTGATGAATTGACAAAAAGGGGAGAAGATTTAGTGAGCTTTATATGCATACTTAATATTTGGAATTTATGCATATATATTTTGCTTAGTTTATGAGCTTTTAGTGAATATCCTTATTGTTTATGCTATGCATAAGTTAAGGGGGAGCTTCTATGAAGCCTATCGTTAATCCATGCATATATAACTCCATGAGTTTTGTCATCATCAAAAGGGGAGATTGTTGGCCCAAAGGCCCATCACTCTAATTTTGATAATGATTAACTCATGTAGTTATAGTACTAATGATCTTGTGTTTATTTAGTTTCAGATATGTGATCAAGATCTTAGTCGGTGTTTAGCTTCAATAAAAAATTTGAAGTCAAGTTTTGAAGCTAGCACGTGTTGATTCAAGAGCTCGCGCATTAAGATCGCATCAAGTACTCAAGGGAGTCTAGCTCATGGATCAAGGTTTGGACCAAGTCAAGAAGGAGAAGAAGATTTTCAAGAGAAGATTTTCGTGAAGACTTGTGTCATGTTTGTAAATGTTAAGATTTATTTTTAGATAAAATGTAAAGGATAGATTAGTTGTGGATTGCTCAAGCTCATACACACACAATGCACACAAAATTTATATGTATTTTCATAAAATAGTTTTAGTTTTTAGAAAATACCGTTTTGGTTTTGAGCTTCAAAGTATACATCCTTATGTTTCATGATTAGAGTTCATCAAAATAAGTTCATATGGTTTATATGTGTTTTGAATTTCATCCATACACATTGTTGGTTCAAATGTTTAGAAAAACTTATTTGGTGATTCCATATCATATGTTTAAGTTTTGTATTTATCAAAACTTATTTTAGAGCTTATTATCACAAACATAGATATTTCATCTTATATGTGTATTGGATCATATCCATACACACTAAGCTTCAAAAGCGTTTAAAATATCTTATTTTATATTTGAAGAAGTTTTGAAAAAATTGTTTTTCAAATTAAAGATTATTTTTGAAAAATACGGATTTGTTTAAGGCAAAATTTCTATATCACAAAAATGAATCAAAATGTTTATAATATGTGTTGATTTTTGATCACACATATTTGTACTTCAAAGTATTTCAATGAACTTATTTTTGTGAATTTTATGTAATTTTATGGGATTTTATAGGATGTTAAAAAAACAAAATTTTATTCTCAAAATTTCAGACGTTGGCCCATTTCTGGTCGACCAGGTGGTCGACCGCTGGAAGAGCAAATTGCTCTGTCGGTCAATCGGACGATCGACCGATATGCATCAAAGTGCAAGCGTGCACTTCGGTCGACCGGACGGTCGACCATCTGCAAGAGCATTGCTCTTTGTTAGATCCGGTCGACCGCCCGGTCGACCGACAGAGAGTTTTCACTCTCTGGTTGGGAACTACGGTCGACCGAACGGTCGACCGCTTTCCCCAACAGTCGAAAATTCAACCGTTGGCGGTCGACCGCCCGGTCTACTAGTAGCAGAAACTCTGCTGAGTTGGCTCCCAACGGCTAGTTTCAAATTTGTCTTTTTCTGGGTCTTGTCCCAACAGCTCTATTGTGTTTTCTACCCTTATTTTTATCCCCTATAAATAGTGGGACTATGAAACAACTCAATGACAAGATTTCTTAGCATTAGATCAAAGTTTTACAAGTTTTAGCCTCTTAGTAAAAGATTTCAAGAGGGTTTCAAAGCCAGTTTTCCCATCTCAATTAGAGTTTTTCTCCACTTGTTTTAGGACTAATATTTTCATATCAAAAGGAGAGTTTTCAAGAGTGTTTTTCAAGAGATTTTCTTGAGTTTTTCACCACAACTCTATCTTGTTTTCTCACACAAACTTGAGCTTTCCATTACAATATCTATCCTATAGAAACTTTATTGTGAGAGTGTTTTTAGGTGATCAAAGTGTAGAGATCACCAAGTGTTCATCTTGTATTTGAGGAGATGAACTTGCGGGTTCGTGTTGTGGCGAGTTCTTGTGGGAGCTCAGTGTATGTGAGGCTTCGGCAAGCTAGTGTGCTTGCGTGTGTTGTTCTTGCGGGAATAAGAGGGGGACTTGTGAGTTCAAGAGTTCTAATGTGAACTCGTTGTAGGTGTTGCGGCACCGAGTGATCTTGCGGGATCGATTCTAGTAAAAATCCTTCATAGTGTTAATGGCGGGGATGTAGAGCATGCTCGAACCTCGAAACAATTCTCCCGTGTTTGTGATTGCTCTCTCTCTCTCTCTCTCTCTCTCTCACTTGTATTTTAATATCTTGCATGCTTATATTGTTTATCACCTTATATGCTTAACATATCTTGTGCTTAATTGATATATATTTGGTATTATTTGCTCACACTTGTATTCAACCAAGAGAGCCATAGTGACACCTCAACTCTTAATTTAGAGGAATCTTAAGGAGATAGTCTAGAGACCTTCACCGGGAATTCGGCTACACTCTTGTGTTATACCTTGTGTGTTAGCTTAATAGCTTTAGTTTGCATAAATAGTTTTAATTTCGCATCATTTGTCATTAGATTAGCTTATACACCTATTCACCCCCTCTAGGTGTATTTCAAAAATGGTACAGTTTAGGAAGACAGTATAAGAACAGATTTCAATCTCTTCACAATCAATAGGGAAGGATAATAGTTGAAATAATAAGTAGACAAGCGTACATGCAAGCATGCGTACATCCAAGCCAAGCTAAGCAAGCTGGAGCGAAACTAACGTACAGAACTAAATGCCATCACTTTCGGCATGGTTACCGCTCGCGGCATGGCTAAACGCATATGACGGAGCGAGCATATGAACGCTATTCTACCCGTGATGTAACTACATTAGAACAGAGTTTAGCAGCAAAGCGCTGAGCGCTAGATCTGCCTATCAGGCGTAGCTAAAAGAGCCGACGGTCTGAACGCACTCCTCTTTCAAGGAAGTAGGTGAGAGCCAAAAGACTATTAGGCCTAAAGGTAAAGTAGGTACCTGCAGAAGTGTCAGTATTATACACATGCATATAATAGGTAGTAACTAAGCTATCAGTAGAGTAGTGAAGCCCGGAGGCTGAGCAAGACAGGAATAAAGTAAGTGAGCAAACAAGCGAACAATCAAGCGGCACTAAGCAAGCTGGAGCGAGGCTACCGTGCAGTGCTAGAGACTATCACACTTGTCATGGTTACTACTTGTGGTGAAGCTAGCACATGGGTCTGGTGGCGGTAATCTGCTTTACATCACCCGTACGAAGTTGCACACACGGTGTAACTACGTCAGGAGGAGTTAGCAAGAAAGTGTTGTGCATTAGACTTGCCTACCAGACGAAGATGAGAGCCTGGAGGCTGAACACAACCCGAAGGATGGGTATAGAAAGCCTGGAGGCTGAACGCAGCCCAAAGGCTGGGTATAGTACCTGCACGAGATGTTAGAACCACACGAGCACACATATCAACATAATAATGACTAGACTACTGCGAAGCCCGGAGGCTGAGCATAGAGCCTGGAGGCTAAACAACCTCGAAGGGTCAGCCATGCAGTAATAACATTATAAGCGGTATATATGTACAGGAATTAACTATACTACTACAGGCATTTGTCACACCAATACAGATACATATCTACAGAATACATATGCACACCCACACCGATACAGCAAAACACACCAGTAAAATGCACAACACAGGTACAAATCTACGTGTCCACAATACAGTTACAAATTTCTCAATACCAATACACATTAAACATAATGCAAGTCACCCGTCGAAGCGGGAAAACCCAAAAGCGAGAACACTTGCCTATATCACGAAATATGCCGCGAAATCCTAAGATCCAACTCAACTTGCACGCACCAATATTTATATTAAAATATATAGAGAGAATGCAGAGAGAGAGAACATAAGAGAGAGAGAAACCAAAATTAGAGAGAACAGGAGAGAGTGAAACCAGAATCAGAGAGAGAAGAGATAGAGAAAGTGGCAACAGGCCACGACAATGTTGTCGTGCCCTGGCTGGCTCCGGCCATGGCTTATGGCCCCCGACCGTGAGCCCAGGTCTAGCCCACAGCCAGGTGGCTGTTGGTGGCGGCGATGGCCGCACGCCACTTGCAGGGAAGAGGTCAGCCAAAGAGGAGTTGGAAGAAAGAGGGAGTTGGGTATTTGGTGGTGGAGGAAGGTGGGAATGTGGTGGTAGTTAGTGGTTATGGGGGAGGAGTTAAAGAAGGAGTAGGTGGTTGTAAGGGTGGTGCTGATGGTGGAGCTTGGTGGAGATGATGGTGAAGTGGTGGTTGTAGTGGTGAGGTTGAAAATAGGGATGAAGAAGATGATGATGATGCTAGAGATGGTGGTAGAGTTAAAGGAGGAGAAAGAAAATAGGGGAGGGGAGATGGTGTCCGCCGGAGTTGCGCCGCCAACCTGGTTGCCGCCATCCTGTGGGTCATCGGGGGATGGTGGTGGTGGTGGTGGTCGGCAATCACTAGAGAGAGGGAGAGAGATGGTGAGAGATAAAGAGAGAAGTGTGAGGGAAAGTTAAATTAGGGGAAAAAGAGATTTCAAGATAAAAGGAAGAGAAATAGAGAAGGGGGAATTTGAGGGGGAAGGAAGATGAAGGAGACCCTGTTGCTGCAGGAATGGGCTGGGGAAGAAGAAAGAAAAGGAAAAAGAAAAAAGAAAGAAAGGAAGAGATAAAGGGGGAGATCTTTTGGAGTGGGATTTTGTGTGGAGGAAAAAAAGGAGAAAAGAAAGAAAAAGAGAAAAATAAAAAGGACTGGTGGAACAAAATGGAAAAATAAAAAGGAAAAGGAAAAATAAGAAGGAAAATATTCGGAAAAAACTCTGAATCTGGGAAAAATACCGAAAATATTGAAAATGACAAAAAAATGGAGTAACCCAGAAAGGTCTCAAAAAATTCTAAAAAATAAAAAATATTATTTTAAGGTACATAGTAAAATCGGATTTAATAAATTTAATCCTTTTTCAAAATAAAAATCCTGAAATCTACCGGCGATACCGGTCAACACCAAAATTGGTCGAACTTCGATAATCCAAAAAATCTCTAAAAATGTTTTAAGATAGAAAATGATATTTTAAGAAATATTATAAAAGTAGTTTTCAAAAATTCAGCTCTGTTTATAAATTAAAATTTTTAAAATCGATCGGCGGCACCGATCGATACCGATTTTGAAGATTCTTCAATTTAATTTATAAAAATTTCTGAAAATCATGAAAAATATAAAATATTGAAAAATGATGTTTGAAACTGAAATTGATCTAATCTGACTATCAAAAGATTAAATCGAGCAATACACTAGGATCGGGTCCCCAGTTCAGACTAGGGTATCAAGTACGTACGCGAAACAATCACATAAATAATTATAATCTTATATTACTACTGTGCTTCCTATTTTTTCTCTTCTGTGACTCTGAGTCCACGAATCTAAATCCAATGCGAAACAATCACATAAATAATCTTAAAAACATAAACAAATATTAGAAGTAAATCGAAAAATATGATCGAAAAATCAGAATATTTATCTAAGAACGTTTTCTGGGAACGGGGTGTTACGGTCACCCTTAAACGTTATCCCTGATCTTTTGTTTTCTAAATTGGACATCTTCCCATGTTATCTCCACTTTTCATGCTGTAACCATCCACTTTTATCTCTTCTGTGTTCATCTTCCCCTTATTGAAATTTCAAGAACGAAATTTTTGCAAGGTAGATAGTATGTAACACCTTGTCTTAGGAATAAGTACTCAGATTATATGTCCTGATGTTTTGATTATATTTTCCTATTTTCTCCATATTTATTTTTATTTTCTGATTAATTATAGTCTTATTTGATATCGGACCCGGATCTTTGAACTCGGAGTCAGTCCGAACCCGAGACTTGATCCCAGTGTAACTACTTGATTTGACCTTTCAGTGGTCAGACTGGACCAGTTTTAGATTCAGATATTGATTTTCAATATTTTGAATTTTTCATAATTTTCTGAAATTTTTCAGATTTAAACTGCAAATCTACAAAATTCAGTGTCGACCGGTAACACCGATCGATTCCAGGATTTTTTAATTGCAAACAAGATTGAGTTTCATGAATTGATTTCACATTGTTCCTCAGGATGTCTTTTCTATCCTTGGAATTTTTGGGGAATTTTTTGAATTACTCAAATTTTACCCTAATTAAATAATGTGTATATTTGAGTTTTTCCCTTTCCTTCTTTCCTTTCATCTCTTTCTTTCTTTCTCTTTTATCCCACCTGGCTTCCATGTAGACTGCTCCTTATCCCATCACCCGCCAACACACACCCCCGTCTCACTCTATCTCTTCTTTCTCTTTCTCATCAAAACTCCTCTCTCTCCCTCTTTCCTTTCTTCTTCTTCCTCCTCCATCTCCTTCTCTCTCCGAAGTCTAGCCGGCTCCCCCTCACCTCGCCAGCTGTCGGTGACCCTGATCCGGTCGGCCAAGCTCCACCCGACCTCCTTTCTCTACTATAACCTCTCTCTCACTCAATAATCTCCCTCTCCCTCTCTAATCTCTCACACTGTCTCATAACCTCTTTAGACCCGACAGCTTATCCCAGATCCGGCCACTTCCCGGCACGCTATCACTCCCCGGTGGCCACCCCGATGCCTCCTTCTCCGGCCATCTCTCTCCCTCCTCTTCCTCTCATTATCTCTCTCTACACTCCAACTCCATCATCAGCACCATCCGAATCACCACCACCATATTACCCTCACCTCCTCCTCCTCTCTCATAACCGTCGGCCATTTGAACCACTACCACTAGCCATTCACCACCACCTAAACCACTATCTCCACAAACAACATCTACCACACTAACTCCATCTCCTTTTCCTTTCTCCTCCACCTGGGTCCCATCATAACTCTGACCTCCTCTCCTTGGCACAACCGCCGCCGGCCACCCTCTAGCGGTCGACGCCACGCAGGCCCGACCATCTGGCCGTGCCTCCTCTTCTTCCTCTTTGTTCTCCCTTTTTCTCTCTGATTCTCTCTCCCTCTGACTCTTTTCTCTCTTAGTCTCTCTCTCCCCCCTTTCAGTTTCACTGGTCCCCCTTCTTTCTCTTCTTTCTCTCCGCTCAAAATACCTTAATGCCTTTGGCGTTCCCCTGGGATTCTGGTGTCGTGCCCGAGGCGAGTATAGGCAAGTACTTTACTTTGTATTGGGCATGTGTTGGATGTTGGATATGTATTATATTCTGTATCTAAAATTGTATGTATTTTATATTAGACTGTGTACCTGCATATGTATGTGGCCGAATGCCTAGGACTGTATATATAGTAGATTTGTAATGAATGCTTGTATTAGTGTAGCTAAACACATGTACATATACACTGCCTGTGATATTATTCTATTTCTTCTTTATTACGATGCGTGACCGACCCTTCGTGGTTGTTTAGCCTCCGGGCTCAACTGCTTCACGGTTTCTCTTAAATATGCTCCCGCCTGGACAGTGAGCTTAGCACTTAGCATTTACTCGCTAGATTCGCTCGAGCGAGAGTTTTCCTGTACAAATGATGTAATGGTTAGACACTCTCCCGTCACACGTGTATAACTCCACCATGCGCTTTAGCGATTAACGCTACTCGCTAACCTTGTCCTAACACTGCATAGCTTCGCATGTCTGTACGCTTAGTCATCACTATTTGCTATATCGCTTTATTATGTTTGCATGTGTGTTGGTACTAACCCTTGTGCACGTACTCTTGTACAGCCTCCGGGCTTCCATTTAGCCTCCCGACTTTTTCTTATTTGGCTGACCCTTCGTGGTCGCCCTTAGCCCTCTGGGCTTTTCATGCTCCGCTGGTAGGCGAGCCTAGTGTTTAGCGCTTTACCGCTAACTCCATCCGAGCGTAGTTACACCATGAGTATGGCTTCACCATGTGCGGTAGCAAAGCATTCATACTCTCCCTACGTCGTGTGTGTTTAGCTGCGCCACAAGCAATAACCAGCCGAGCGTGATAGCATCTAGTGTTGTACACTAGCTTCGCTCCAGCCTTTCTTAACTTCGCTTGGATATTTGCTTGTTTGCTTGCTAACTTTATTCCTGCTTTGCTCAGTTCTCGGACTAAACCTTCGAGTTCTCTATTAGCTCTGCCGAGAGGTAAGCTTATCGTTCAGCACTTTACAGCTAACTCGTTTGAGCGTAGCGTCGTCACGTGTTAGCAAAGCATTCATACATTGCTTCATCGTGTGTGTTTAGCTTCATCGCGAGTGTGGCTTCGCCATGAGCTTATCGTGGGTTCACCACAAGCGAAAGCCTCACCAAACGCTTTAGCATTAGAGCTGTATGCTAACTCCGCTCAGAGCCAAGCTCTGTCATGTGCTCGGTGTAATGTCGACACGGCCTAACTTTGTTCCAGCTTGATCAAGCCTCACCTGGATAATTAAATAATTTAACTCTTATTCTTTTCATGATGATTGTGAAGTTAAAATCTTTACTTATAGTATTTTTCAAGAACTGTATTGCTTTTCGATATTTGTACAGATCTCCTATATCGGTATTGTTTTCCCATATTGTGTTATAGGACAGTTAATATCTGTTGTGCTATCACTTGACATGTTATCACTTTAGACCTGATACCTGCTATGCTTAAGGTTTGACTTATGATTATCACATTACAGGAATGAAATACTTGATATCCTGATAGTACTCCTGTTACACATGTACTCCTGATACTCCTAACATGCTCCTGCTCATATCTGTATACTGATAATCATAATAAACTACAAAAATAATAACTTACACTGAGTTAGGGAAAACTGATGGGTCCTGATTTAGTTTCATGTTTATGATGGCCATAAAGTGTCGCGCGACCACAATCTTGGATTCTACCTGGAGACCACAGGAGTTTCCATGGGATATATTGACACCCCTACTCTCCTTCTCTCTTTTCCAGTATGTTACAAGTCCCTAGGCCTATTCTTGTAGGTGTTGCATTATCTTACTCCAATTCGGGCATACAATAAGTCCCGGTACCTAGTGGTATGTCTGGCTCAGTACCGGATACTCCTCGGTCGTTATCCCGAGCAAGTACAGGACCCATACTAAACATGATTCGACGAACTTCATCAGTTTTCAAATAACTTGCTCTCTAATTTGTAAGTGAAAGTGTGTGGGATGGGATGCAAACTGAAGCATACAACTTAGACGAACCCTAATAATAATAATAACATAATAACTCATCGGTGTTTTATCGAATTCGCGTTGTTTTGCAATTCGGTTGTATACACTCTGATTACGGTGATGTGAGATATAAGGTATATATATGAGGTTTTTATTTGGATTATTACTTCGACATGCTAATCTTATGAACTAAACTGTAAATTAGTTTGTACAATTTAGTTTGCCATATTTGCTTTTGTCAAATTTTAATTTAGATTTTCTATTTGGCTTTTGGTTCGGATTTTGAGTTTTATTAACTGTTATTGTTAATGATAATATTATTAATATGTCTTCTCGTCACTTGTGTAATACTATGCTTGTGCTTCTATATTAATATCATGACTTGCTCCTCATAACTTACTCATTGTCTTAGTTTATACTGTATGCCTCTTGTAAGATATTATATCTGAGTTACCATACTATCTCCTGACTTGCTTATTTTTAATCTAGTACTGATTCTGTGTTTACCAATTACATTTATTGTTTATTGCTTGTCCGCTTAACTGAACCACGTCACTATATTCTTATACACTTTTGTTTGCCTATGCACGCCACTTAGCTTCATTTACATACTCATTCGGTTGTTTCTAACAACCCTGCAGCAACATGTCTAGATCTCAGAGTTTAGAGTTTGTGAATTTTCCCTGTTGCTAATCAGAGTGGGCAGCAAAAAACGTGGATCATCGGCAGACCATCCGAGACCTTTCTTCTAGCCCCTCCTGCTCGGCTCTCGAGATTCCTTGTTGCTGCTCGTGAGCCTCTTTTATATTGTTCATTTTGTATATCTCTCTATAAATCATACTTTTAATCTCTTGGAGATGTAATATTCTTGTAATAATATATTATTGGAATGTATATTACTATTGTGCTTCCATACTCTGATTTCTGCCTGTACTGATGCTTAGCTATATACGTGAGGGTATTTTTACCCTGCATATATACGTCGCAGTAACGTCTCCGTACCCGCGACATTGGGGTGTTACAATATGACACGGGATGGAGATCGTGTAGCCGTTTTGGATGCAGAACATGTGGCTCGTTTGCAGCGAAAGGAACCAAGTTGAATTCACAAAAGTAGGTGAAAAAGCATAAATCTCGAGTTGTTGAGCTAGATCAGCTCAAGTTGAAGATCGCTATTCTCCATGGTGATCAAGATGAAAAGATTCATATGACCCAGTCGGTGGGTCATTACTACAATTAGCTCCAGTTGATTGAGCTCGATGAAGTCCATTTGTGATAACCGTGTGGCTTGATCCTTTGGGCAGAGGGTACATAGTGTAACACCCTTATTTAAAAATCCTAATTTAATATTTAAGTACTTAATTGATGAGATTAGACAGAATTGTTGGAGCGTGATTGAACTGATTTCGTGTAAAATAGATTTTTAGGAGGAATTTTGTAGGGAAATTGTGGTGAAATGAAACTTGATAAATATAAACATAGAGTATATATATAAGTGTATGTACTTGTATAGGAAATTAAATGTATACAAATTATACACAAATACTATCATCCTTATATATGTGTATTATTGTTGAGAGAGAATAAGTGGAAGGGAGTAGGTGAGAGGGTAGGCAGAGTGAAAGGAGATGGGGACAAGTGGCATATGAAAAAAAGGGGGGCTTCATTTTTTTTTTCTCGGATCTCTCCAGGTCCTTCACCCTCTCCCCCTTTCATTTTATTCCCCCCATCCCTACTAGTGAACGACAATAAGCCCCCATCACCCACTCAATCTCTCTCTATTCCTTTCCTCTCTCCCGATATTCCTCCTCTTCTTCTCAGGTGGTGCAGCAGCAGCAAGTTGTCGCAGCCGGCGCGCTCGCCCCGGCACGCGAGCGGCATAGCGCCCACAGCGGCGGGCCCGACGGCGGCCGACAGGGCGGGTGCGACGGCTGGCCAGGAGCGGCCGGCAGGGCCAGCCAGGCGCGGCCGACAGGGCGTGCCAGGCGGTGGGAAGTGGAGGTGAGGGAGTATTCTTTTTTTTCAGATTTTGAATCAATTTCAAATTCAGATCCATGGTTAACAACCTTGATTTATTTATGGAATTTCTCTTAATTGTGTGAGGGAGAAATTACTTGATGAAATTTTACTTCAAATTTTCTTTATATTTTATGAAGAATCACATGGACTCAAATATGCTGATTGTTTCAATTTTCCCATGAACTCAACTAAATTCATTGCTTGAAATTCTTAATGTCAAAATCAAAGGAGTCTATTGTAGCTAGGGTTTTCTTTAATCCGTTTATTTTGGAAATCTCATTGGAAATTTATGAACCACTCAAGTTGGGAATGGTATAATGTTGATCTTGAGGCTTATGGATTGATACAATTATATAATTTTGATATAAAAAAGGGACACTATAGTGTTTATAGTGTAGTGAAGGAGCCTCTTGTATAAACATTCCATAATAATTATAATTAAAATCTGATTTTCCTATGAATATATATAATATATATATATATATATATATATATATATATATATATATATAATATATATATATATATATATATATATATATGGAAACTTCAATGTCGTTGTAGATAAACCTTTTCCAATAAATTGACCTGAAAAAGAGTTGTTGATCCATTCTCCTCTTGTTCAATTAATATCAATGGTTAGTTACGCATGGATTCATATAATCAATTATTATCAAAACAAATTGAAGTAAATTAATTAATTATAAGTTTTCGAGACCCTTTTGTGTGGGTTAGTTAACCAAGGTTGAACAACGATTCTTTAACGGGGGAAACCTTAATGAAAATAAATGAGATAAATCATAGAATTAGTAGCAAATATAGACACATACATACATGTTGGAACTAATTATGTAAGGGGCGAAACTTGTGGGAGTACTGTCGCGATATGAATAACTGATCCCTTCTTTATAAATTGTTTACCACTTTTCTTATTGGTCTCTGTTTGAGACATGCACTCCCTTTTGTACGAATTGTTTTATGTCCCATACATATCGATGGTTAATTAGCGTATGCAATAAAGGAAATGAATATAAGATCTGAGGTCAAACAATATATTGACTTGTGTCATGATTTATGAACTTAACTTAGTCTTGTGATCAACGTTTCCTATTAGACTCTATTTGTTGTGAATCATACCTTTAGTCGTTCATTCTCGGTAGGTTGAAGCTATTGGTTAATAGGAACTATTCACCTTACATCTGATTAATTGACTCTTTATTTCGTTCTCTAACTTTTGAAAATGTCGACCTTTCTTCTTTTAAAAAGTTAGAAGTATTTCTAGCTCATCATGTGGGTCAATCCACTAATACTAGATTTAACGTAAACTTTGGTCCAAAATTTTTTAAGGCATGGGTAGTAACTATGTCAAGAGCACTCGTAATGGTAGTTCCCGCGAGATTGTTGGTTCTTGTCTCCTTGCCTGGAGCTAAATTTCAATATCTCTAATCTCAGTGTTCCACAACACTCTCTGTTTGCGGATGTAAACTAAATCTTTATTTCATGTTGAGTTATGCTGATATATCCTAATGTAAAGGTAATCCTTCTAAGTGGTGGATCTTTATCAGTCCTGTTATGCTTAGCCCCTTAGTGATTGAACTGACTTAGCATGACAGTTGGCATGAAATTATTGGTCACTCTTGCGGTAAATTTTGGAACAATTAAGAATTTGACATGTTATCTTAGAGGTTTATACATGATCAAATCTCGCTATCTTATACTTGAAATTCAATATGTAACCTTAGTGTTTGATTCTGAGTTTTAAAATCTCAGGCAGTAAGGTAGAGAATTAAGGTGATATCTCTAGCGATAGTTATCTTGGATGAAGGTTTTTTATTTAACTAAAAGGGATAGAACTCCCCTTCATGTAAGCTTAGGAAGACCATTTAGGGTTTGTCGGATTTGAACTCAATTCTTTCCTTGTTTATACAGTAAAGGATATCATTTTCTTTATTATGTCTCAAGATGAATTAAATTGCAAGTGTTGTAGGCTTTCTTCTAATTCATGGTGTTATGACTACTGACTTCGACAACTTTGTTTCTCTAATTGGTTTCACTTCCGTTAACGATCTAAGAATTTCTTGTAATTCTTAAAAAACCAATCTAATTATAAATTTTAATGTAATAGATTCAATTTTTTCCTTTCCTACAAGCAGATTAACGTGTTGGAATTCATCCTATAGTATTAAATTCTTGGTTTCGTCGTCCTCTTTTATTTTACTCATCTGCTTATTTTAGGAATAAAGGTAAGTTCCTTATTATCACCTCACTTCAGCAACATGTTGTTGCTGCATGATAATCGATTATATCATATTCTTGGGATTTTCTTCTAATATGATATCAAGTCAACATCCGTATGATTTAACCACATGTATGGATGGATACCGGTGGATTTGATAAAGAGACTAATGTAATCAGTGACATTGAGAACTGAAATCCAGGGAAATGGAATTAAATACATTAAGTAAACTGAGTAAGAAAGTTTAGTAGTAAGTATAGTATCGAAAATTAGAGCATGTACATGAGATTATGACGAGAATAACTTCGTGAACTAACTGGATAAACCAAGGATTTTATAATAACTCGTTGATGTAAATTTTCGATCAATACATGTGAGATAGATGTGTGTGTGTGTGTATGTGTATGCACCTATGTGTATTGTATATCACATCTCGACGTAGGTATATACGTGCAATACGGACCTTTGAAAAAAAAATTAAAGCGTATATCGACAAACAAACTTCCACTCTAATTATGATAAAGTGATACAAATTGAAACGGGCAATAAACTTGTCTGTGTGATTAGTTATTGCAATTAATGATCATCACACTAAGAGATTACTTGAATACAAGTATGAACCGATCTTACCATAATCTAATACTGATTGAACTTATGATGCATCTGTACTGGGAACTGTATGAAGCTGAATATGCGTGATATATTGGTGATCTATATAGGTATAGGTAATATGATCAAAGGTCGAATATCAATAACTTGATGAGAACTCAATGCATATACATAGATAGATCACTACAGTGTTAACTTGTAACCTTTGTATAAGCATGTCTTCGAAATAAAAGTGATAAGCTATAAATTGAACTATAACAATTGGTTAGTACTATGTATTACTGATATATTGGTTGTTATCTGTGTGTGTGTGCACAGATGTCAGATGCATTCATTCGTATACGAAGGAAGGGGCCGGGCGGGA
>JAVJIF010019503.1:0-79043 GCA_038442645.1 Agave tequilana | reverse complement strand
TTTTGTATAGTCTTTTTCGTTACCAAAAATCATATTCATCCTTATGAATTTTTACTAGGAATTCCTTAACTTGGACTCTCATGCCTCTTTATTATTATTATTATTTTTTTATAACTCATCTAATTTTCTTTCGTGTAAGTATCAAGGCTTCTTGAGGCCCTCATACCTAACTAATTGACTATTAGATGTGTTAATATAATATTTTTTTTTAATATGTATAACTCATCTAATTTTGTTTTGTGTAAAAATACAAGGCTTCTTGAGGCCTTCATACCTAATTGACTATTAGATGTGTTAATATATATTATATTTCTTAGTTTTCTTAGGCTTTCTAATCCACCCATGTAGCGAACTTAAAGTCGGTGACTCCCAAACCGGTCGGCTTTTGGCCACCAGGTGAGAAAACACCCCGCGGACTCAAATTCGAGTGAAATAGGCCCCAAAACTAAGGACTTTATTTTATTTACTCACCTTTAGGCATGAATACTTATGCTTCTTGAGGCACATGTATCCAGCTTAATTAGTGATTTTCGTTTTTTTAAATATATATGAGACACAAAGGTCTTCGTCTTAGAATCCTAGATATGCGTTAGGTATGCAAATTTCATTAAGGTAAAAATCAAGACTAATTACTTATTCATTTTTCCTCCTATACCTAAAAATTCAACAATTTATTTATTTTGACCAAGTTTTTAGAAATCTTAATCATGATTTTCCTAATTCTTAAGATTAACTTAGATTTCTTTCAAAAGATAAGTCAAAATATTATCCTTTTATTAGTTTTTTTTCTCAGATTTTTTTTTTAGCAAATTTTGGTTAGTTCTAACTATGTTAGTATGTTAGTAAAGCCTACCCCCACACTTATCTCATGCATTGTCCTTAATGTATGAATGAATGCATATATGCATGAAAAAGAACAAGGGAAGGCAGAAGTTACCTTAAGGTGGTGGTTCCGGTGGTGGTCTAATTGGGCCAAGCGTTGCTACCCAATCAAGATAACATAATATTTGGTGGAACCCACCAGAAATTTCCCTTACATAACCCACTAAAATGTATGTATAATCATTTTTAACATTTTCACCCCATCAAATTTTCAAATTTCATAATTAATTTCAGAGTCAATTGTGTCAACCTCCTTATCCCAAAATGGAGTATGAAAAGATGGAATGATTGACTTGGACGTGGAAAGTACGGAAACGAATACCGACTCAGGAAAGAAACTTAAATCAAGTAATGGCTCAGGAGTCGGGCTAGGTTCAGGAAGTGGGTCCAATTCAATAAGTTGAAGCTCAAGTCCACAATAATCTTCCCTTAATGGAATGTGACTCAATGGTGGTGATTCAAGTTCAGGAATGATATGAGTGGAGATCAAAACTGACTCAAAAATATTACCTAAGTCGGGTAACAAAACAGGAGTCAATAATGATTCGGGAATTTGAACTTGATCATAGATTTTAGAATCTAGGTCACATATCTCATTGAGTTCAATCTCATAAAAATGAGAACTTGCCAACTTATCCATGGGACTTTCAAAATTGCAAATTTGGTCAAGTTCAATATGATCATCAAAAATGGATGATTCAATTCATGATGAATTGGAACAGGATCCAATGTTGACTCGGGAAAAGTAAAATCAGGTGGAGATACCGGAGTCATTATTGAATCAGGAAGTAAAATTGAATCATCAAGTTGGGGATCATGATCATATTCATGCTCAAGTTCTATTTCAGGAAAGGAATAACTTGCCAAACTATCAAAAATTGGAGTTTCAGCAAGTTCACATGGTGGTACTGAATTAGAATCTTGTTGTCCAAAGCAACGTGGCTCGTCGGCTCTAACAGAATGATTAATCATATCAGAAATGGCCGAACGGTGAGAACGTAAGATTGAACCATCAAATCTATATCATGATCACGGGCTAATCTAGCCTGAGTCATGGCTGCAAGCATCCTTTCATAGTTGATAGGTGCATCATGTTGTGATTGGACTTGAAAGGATGAAGTGTAATCGTGATGAAGTTGTGAGTCGGTGGACTCACGCATAATCATGTCTGCGATTGATGGTAATTGTTGCTTGGACTCATGCATACTTATCATTTCCCCGATAGATGGTATTCTATTCTGAATGGGTGGATCTGAGTATGACTCTTGGGAATATTGTGGACAAGGTGGAGACGGAGGACAAGTCAGTTGAAAATTGGACTCGGGGGAAGCGAAACCCCATGAACTCTGTGAAGAGTTGAAAGTATGAAAATTATGGTCATAAGATGGGGGGTATGGGTTATAATCATTCAGATAAGACCATTCCGGCACACTTGATTGGTCAAAGTTGTGATATGCCGAGTTGGTAATATCCGAAAAATAGTTAGGTGTGTAATATGGATTAAAATTGGAAAAATTATTATTATATGCCATATCACACCAACACAACAAAGAAAAAGAAAAAAACAAATAAACAAACAAAAAAGAAAAAATTCTAACCTAAGTTAGGGTAGACCTATGACCTAGACGACTCCTAACTGGTTAGACTGTCCACGGGAGGTAGGGTGCAGACTTTGACCACAAGTTAATCAGCCAGGTCAGGGCAAGAGTGGTGGGAGGTTTTCCATTAAAGACGTTCCTTAATTAAATAACCATAAATCTTCGGGCTTTCGGCCCTCAATCCCCTTCCTAGACACTGATTTAGCAGGAGTCAACTTCCAGCACTGTTCCCCCTTAGGATAATCTCTTAATTGAGTCCGAGATGTCCCTAGGGCCAACGTCTACTAATTTTAAGTTAGGCTTGGGTTAGTGAGTGCTTGGGATATGATTTTTGGGCTAAGGAAGGGTGATGAAATTCCCACCTTATCTTGTTAATGAGTTATGCCCTTAGAATAAATTTGTGCAAGTGTACAAAATATGTAAATAAGATTCACTCAAAGCATCAACCAAGAGATGAGTCCTATTCTACATGCAATGCGAACGTACCTTGCTCCAGCACTCTTCAACAGTAAAATAAAGGAATTGAAAAGACACGTGCCTAATATGCAAACGTCTAATCAATTTTATCTTTAACAACAAGTATTTTACTGTTGATTAATTAGCAGTAAGCAGGGTTATCACAGAATAAAGTTTAACAGAGCAGTAGACAGATATTGCAATTTGCAGCAACCTGCAAAAAGATGGATCAATAGGGAACTACTCAGGCCGCGGTTTCGCGGCAATTGCCGCGTTTCCGCGGCTCTGAAGTAGGCTCTTGTGCTCTGCCTTCGAGGGCAGAGGCACAGAGTTGCTATATGTCCACTTCTGCTGTTTCCTGTTCTCCAAACCTGCAAACAGAAAGAATAAAAGAATTAGTTTAAAAAAATTTATTTTTAGAGAAAAACTTACCGTCCTCCCCGGCAACGGCGCCAAAATTTTAATTGAATTTTTCCTGCACACAGAATAAACAATTTTAAATTTAAGAACAAGTTGTGCAAGTGCTCAATTCGAATCGCGGTAGCAGTGGCTATGCGGGTCGTGATCCTCAGGGAGGGACTAGCGATGGAAGCGTTTGTAAGTTATCTCTAAAAAAATTTTATTATTTTAATGTTAAGTTAGGAAGAAAGAAGATAGAGAAGAAGAAATGATATTTACAATAGAAGAAAAGAAATTGAGAATGTAGTAGTGTGAGATCTAAACTAAAGAAATAAAAGAAAGCAAACTATACATACATACCTCTTCAGTCTGCTTACCTTTGAAGCTTTGCGACGATTTACCTTTTCTTGGAAGGCGTACAAGTATGGCGTATAGGATTGTCCGCCTTCTTGATCTACACTATGAAAATAAAAGACAAACTATGAAGACTTGTTCATCGCCATAGGCCATCAAGGGCTCTTCTTCGGCTAGGCAGTCTCGAAGCAATTGGTTCTCATGGTGAGCAAGACATTAGAGAAACAACAATAGAAGAAAACAAAAACTGAGATACACAAGAATCAACAAGAATAAAAGAACATAACATAATAAAAAAGAACGAACCTCGATTCGATTTATTTAACAATGGCGAAAAAGCAAAACTTACACCGATTATCACCCTCAGTACAAGTAGATCTCCTTCCTATATGAGAACATCATCTCCTCTCAGTTTACAAAAAGGAAAAATAGAAATTACAAAAGAAAAAGAAAATCTAAACTAGAAGAAGAAAGCCTAAAACCCTAGATTTGGCCCTCTGGCTCTGCCTCTGGACGCTTTTCTCGGTTGCACTGCAGGGGTATTTATAGGCGCAGAAGGAGGTAGAGTCCGGATAGAAGTCGACCACGAAAGCTGTTCCCTAGAGTCATCCAATTTGCCGCGGAAACGCGCTTGGGCCGCATTTCCGCGGCCAAACAGTGTCAGTTGGCCACGCGCTTTGGCGCGTGGCCTCTCCTGGTCCGTCCATCTGGGCGTTTCCTTCTGGAAGCTGCATCCTGACTCTTAATCTTTGGATTTGGATATAACTTGGGAATCAAGTTACCTAGATCCCAAATCTTTTATCCACGAATTTGTGATCTTAAATTCTCTTTCTTTGGCTTTTATCCTCATCTGCAAGTTTTTAGGGTTGAATAGAAGTCTATCCTTCCCTCTTCTTTAATATTTGCAACTTTGGCCCTTGTGTATTTGCAATTTTGACAATTAATATTTGCACTTTTGCACTTGGGCTTGAATATGGGCTTTTGGGCTTCGTTTAGGCTTTATTTATTATTAAAATAAGAACTCAAGGCCTGCACACAATAAATCATAAAATATTGGTAAATGTACAGAATTATATGAATAAATATGAAAATGTGATGGTAAATGTCATGATAAAAATGCCCTTTTCACTACCAATCACTGTACTACCCTTCAAGTAGTAGAGATTATTTCGGCAGATGTCCTTCATAATCACCATTGAGCTTTTGGTCATCTTGAGAACACTATCTCTAATAGATACCACAAAACCCAAAGTTTCAAAAGCACCAACTGAGATAAGATTCCTTTTGAGTTGAGGTACATACCTCACTTTCTTCAATTCGTACCATTCCATCAAACATCTTGATACGGACTGTACCTATCCCTTCCACTTTACACGGATGATTATCACCCATGACAGTGAAACATCCATCTAGCTTCTCAAAACTCGAAAACCAGTCCCTGTTCGGACACACATGATAGGTAGTTCATGTATCTAATATACACTCAGAATTACCTAAGTAACTAACAATAGGAGTAGTAATAGAGAAAGAGAATACCGATGAGTCTGAATCTGATCCCTCCGCCTGTGAAGTATTAGCGTGAGCACTGACCACCTGAGCGAGATTTGCCTCGGTATTTGATTCCTTCTTACCTTTGACCTTTAGATAATCAACCTTCTGGTGCCCCAACTCTTTGTATAAGGCGCACTGGTTCTTTTCAGATCTCTGAAACCTGGTCTGAAATTTAATTTCTCATGATTACCTCTGCCCTTCCGATTGGAACTTCTGTCTCTTACTGCTAACGCTCTGCTGATGTAACTTCGGAAGAGGACCGCCTGTCCTGCCTCCTTACTTCGTAACTTACAAGAGCAGCCGACACCTCACTGTAGTTAAGTGTTTGTCTACCATTGATCTAGTAAGAGTAAAGGTCTCATACTCTTCATCAGGAAGAGAATTCAATAGGAGCATCGCCTTATCCTCTTCATCGATCTTCACATCCATATTAATTAAGTCTATAAGAAATTTTATGTAGCTATTCATATGTTCGTCAATGGAGAGTCCTCTCTTCGTATGAAAGCGAAAAAGCCTCCTCTTCAACTGTGAATCGATGCTTTTTGTCAGATACTTTTTCTCTAAGATCTCCCACAGCTGTCTTGTAGATGTTTCATGCAACACATGATATTTGATGGTTGTCAAGCAAGACCTTATCAAGTCATACGCCGTTCAATTCATCTTGTCCCAATTTTCTTCAGTAGTAGAATCACGCTTTTTATCCAACTGTAGAGTGTTTTTAAGGTTTGATGCAGTTAATGCATCATCACCTCACATCTTCACATACCAAAGTTATTTTTGCCATTAAACTTTACCACATCAATCTTCAATGGATGTGGATTCATGGTTTTCGTCATAGATGTCCTATCTCCAGCCATATTCTTAATTGATTCCCCAAAATACTACGAAAAACAAACAGAGTTAGATCAAAAAAACTAGATAAAGATAGAATCTTTACCTCGAAATGAAATCCTAGAAGAGTTTCTGAAATGATATACTCCACCAAATTTGATTCCTCAAGCAATCCTATTGTTGTTCTAAGATTGACACACGATCTCACAAATAGTCCCAACCCTGCTCCAAGATCGACACACGATCTCCACCAAACATCAACCAATGCTCTTGAAAACGACACACGATCCCACGATAAACCTGAGATGCTCTGATATCACTTGTTAAACGTGAAGGACAACAACTAATGAGGAACCCCAAACAAGCAAAGAGAGATGCCGCCGAGAAGTACCCAAAGAACAAGAACAAAAACAAACAAGAGCGAAAGCAAATACAATATTTAACGAGGTTCGACAATTTGCCTACATTCTCGAGGCAAGGGAGAGATAGATTTTATTGATTTAACAATCAATTACAAGTTGTTCCATGAGAATTTCAGAGAGATACAATTCATGAGGATTCTAACTCTTATTTATAGCCAGAGAGTCCCAAGTTTTTAGAAAATCAGAAACAAAATCTGAATCCATTTGAATCCGTTCAGGCGAGCAGATCACCTGCCGGTTGACCAGGCCGATCGACCGACCTTGTCCCTCGGTCGACCGGGATTAACAGAGAGCACTGAGTGCTAGTTGGTCGACCGCTTCCTTGTCACGGTCGACCGGGCTGCACCAATGCACATCGTGCACGCCGGTCGACCGGACCTTGTTTTGGCTCATCTGCGGACTGTCTTCTCGCTCTTTTTGCCTTCCGATCTCTATGCTATCTTTCTAATGAGTTAAAAAACTCTACCGGTGTCTTTTATTTCCTCTTATCTCCTCCTCCCTACACTTGCCTCTTTTCTTCCCTCTATCTTGGTGGAGTAGGGTCTGATCATGATTGATGTCGACCGCAACACATACTAGCATTGTTTGTATTGAAATCCCTGTGTCATCATTTGCGTTAGCTCCCTTTAATGTTATTGCCAAGCATTGCATGCAAATTGCTTAGAAAGTTTTCTAGAAAAGTACAAATGTAGTTGTAGTAAAGATGACTGTGAAGTCATATCTCAAGTCATTGTATATGGATGGTGATAAAAATTCAAAATGTCTTCTACATCGGGCTTGTTTGGTTAAGGGTGGAAGTGAGGAAGTGAAGAAGTGAGGAAGTGGTAATAGTTCCCTTTGGAACTTGAGAATTGGTTAGTAAGTTTTCTGGTGTTTGAATATTTTGGGAAGTGTGGTTTGAAAAATGTTATGCCTTTTTCGGTGTTTGGATGGTAATGTGGAAGTGAAAGTGGAAAAGTTGACTACAAAGTTGACCGCAAAATAATATTAAATTAAAATTAATTAAGAAAAATAAAAATTAGACTGTAATTAGAATGCAAGTGAGATTTACATGAGCAAATAATTAACTGTTTTGTACTACAACTTATTATAAATGAGATTTATATGACCACAAAATTAACTGTAGCACTCTGGAAGTGAGGAAAACGTTCTGTAAAATAAAAAAGAGAGAAGGAAAAGAACTTTTTCTATTTTCCTTTTCCAGTGTTTGGATGAACAGCGGAAATGAGAAAAGACACTTCCCACTTCCTCACTTCCACCAAGTTCCTTGAATCCAAACAGCCCCATCGCTGAGACCGACAATAAATTGACGTGAACTATTCGGTCGGAGACGAGTTCTTTATTTTTGTGTTTGTATGAAAAGTTTTACTTTTTATTATATTGTGGTGGAGATTTTTCGCTGCGAGTAGTTATACGATCGATTCACATCACAAATGAGAGTGTATGTTTAAAGTATAAGTACAAAATAATAAACACAATACAAAAAAAGATAGAGACGTGATATTTTTATATGGAAACACAACTTGAAAAAAACTACAGGAAGGGGAGGAGAAAAATTCACTATAATTCGTTGGTTTACAAGAACTACATGTATGTGAGTATGGAAAGCCCAAGGTCTTAGAGGAAGGCCGATGGCCCTTTTTTCTTCGAGAAGAAGGCCTATTTGTACTGAATTGTAAGTCATGAGGTGGACGAGATGTTAGCTAGATTTGCGTAGCTGCATCGTCTTCATGTACGAATTTGTTGTAGGGATCATGATTGCTGGCGTGATGGTTGAGACTGCATACAGAAAATTTCGTAACTGTCTACCTTGAGCGCGTGGGCGTTACATGTCTTCAATGTGAGAGAGAAGAGGCGACGTGATTGCATGCGAAGATCTCGGCGGTTGTTACTGAGGGCTTTCATGTAAAGTCAGGGATATTGGACTGCTGGTGACTCCAGAGAGTGATGACTCCGATAAAGGATTCCGCTCTGAGATAGCTCTGGGTGGAAGAGCTTTGGAAGTTAACTTGAGTTCAGACTGGAGTGATTCTGAGAACTATTAATGCTCTCGGGAGGGTCCGATGTGACAGAAGCAGTTGATTGTTACGGAAACTTCAAAAAGGAGACTTGGTTGTTTGGACACGTATCAGTATCTTGCTGAGGGTCAATTTTCGACCACTACAGATGCCCCCGTCTTTCACTTGCCGATGCTTGTCGGAGGGAAATCAGAAGAGCAGAATTGGTTGAGATTTTTAATACCTTGGATTCTTCTGTATGCCTCAGATTCTATTGGATAATGGAGAAGGGGAGGTTCCAATCTATTAATGCAAATCTTTGAGATTTTACTAGAAGATTGCGTGACTGGATGACAGTTGGTGTCTCTATTGATTAGATTAGCATGAATATTTGACTGGCGTCTTTTCCAATCCTGACGCTATAATGACTAAGATCGTGTGGCAGAGGTGATCAATATCCTACAGATTTGGTTGACATAAAGATCTCGGGACGTGGACTGACTTTTTTAGGGATTAGAGATCTGAATTGGGGACATTTTGACTCCTCCTCCATCTATTAATAGGATGAGCCCTATGGTGAAAATTGCTTGTCTTCTTCTCTGAAAATCCTTGCTTCCAAGCCCTTTGCTCTTGTGGGTTACCATGTCGTTCTTTTTTTTTTGTTCGGTGGAGGAAAGAGAGGGAGAGGATGGAGATGATGGACATGGCTACCAGGCTCTTGCTGCTTGGGAGTCTGATTGGTGCAAAATACCAGTCTTCGTGATGAGCTTGCTGCAAAACATCAGTTTTTGTGACAAGACTCTGCTACTAGGAAGGATAGGTAGGGTTGACCTGGTTTGTTCGTCTGATCTCCGATCGGATCAATCCAGCTTTCATCTGCGCTCGGTGTTCTTCTTTCTTGGTAGCACATCGGAGGAAAGAGTAGGGTTTATTCTGGACAGTCATGGAGGTGGATCAGACTCCATCTCCGTCTTTCATGTCTTACAGTCTTCACTCCGGTCGAGAGGCTGTTGCTTCACACTTGGAGACTCTCTCCTCACGCGAGCAGCAGGAGGGAAGTATGCCGAGATGTCACCGATGAAGCACTCCTTGTTTTTGGAGCTCTGACCTAGGGGTGTGAAGTGGGCCGGGATGGCAACTCGTACGGGCATGACCCGGGTTAACCCGGGCCGGGCCGGGCCGGGCCAGAGTGATACCCGGGCTAGGCCTGGCCCGAGTCTGGTTCCCTCTGGGCCGAACTTGGGCCTGGTTATGGTGGCATCCGCGGCCCTCCGCGCCCGCCGCCTCCCCGGTGCCCCTTCCGCCCCTTCCGCGCCCTCACCCCTCCGTCGCCCGGGCTCTCCACCCGCCGCCCGCCACCCTGCTCCCCCCTGCACTGCTCCTCCCCTGCGCCGCCACCCCACCACTGCCTGCCAGCTGAAATAAAATGTAATTTTTTTTTTGGTAAATCTCCAGGTTCGAACCTAAGCCCTCAACCCAACTACACAAGCCTGGTGACCAACAATCTCACACAACTCTAGTGTCAAGTGGGGGAGGAAAATATTTAACATTTATGAAATAATTTTTATTTTTTTAAATATCTGGGTCGGCTCGAGTTCGAGTCACCCGTGTCGCGAGCTAGACCCGAGTTCCAGAAATGGAACTGGGCCCCAGCCGAGCCGCCACGTTTTGGCCGGCGGGGCGGGCTCGGCCCGCCGTGCCCGGCCCGGCCCGTTTGACGTTGCTTTGACCTCTTCCTCAAAATTAATATTAAATTTTAGTATTTTTATTATTTAATATTTTTAATATTTATTTTTATATTTACTATTTTATATTTATTTTAAATTTTTAATATTTAATATTTTCTTATTTTACTATTTTTAATATTTAATATGTTTAAATAACTAAACAGTTAGTATTGTACTTAGCTTTTTCACTTACGACTTACATATTATCAACCAAACACCGTAAAACACAATATATTTTTCACTTACAATTTCACATTACCAGTCAAACACAGTAAAACTTATTTGCGTAAACCTCACTCACAACTGTAAAAGAGTTTATCACTATGACGTGCGACTTATGGACACTTACAGCAGCCAAACAGCCAAACAACATGTTCATATATAAGAAAAACAATCAATATCTAGGTGGGAAAAATGACGAAAAAAACTATTTAGATGAAATTATTTAATTAAATACTTTTATATTCTCAAATAAAATTATCGAATTCATATAGGGTAGCATTTAATTAAATAACTTTTGATTCGAATGACATAATAAATATGACATTTAAATAATTGAAAGCTATCAAAGAGTTACACTAATATAATAATAACATTGAACGAGAGAATAACAAACAGTTTGATGTCAATTGTAAAGTAATATTTATTCAATAAAATATACAGAGAGACGTGAGATCAGACCGTGATAAAATTCTTGAGACTCAAGAATTTGTATTACATGTTAGAGATTAAAACATAACCTTAGATCGTTGTCTTTATGACTTTCTATAGCATTTTCTGGTCAACTTGCCACTCTTTTATGTACTTGATCATAGACTAGACTTCAGAGGAAATTGTTTGAGGTCAAACAGTTTTTTCCTAATTGCATGGATTAATTCCATAGAATATTATTGGTCTAGAGACTTTCATCAGCATAATATTCCAAGGGAACAACTAATTTATTATGATGTTAAACTGATGAAACTTACATTTGTAAAATTTCTTGGGGCCAGTGGCTGGATTTTTCAGTGCAGGTTGATGCGATGCAAATGATAATATTACATAGTGATGCCATGCAAAGGACATTATCATTGGTGTACAGATTAAATTTGACGGCAGATTTCAATTTCCTTAAAAAATTTTGTAATAATATGAATTTGATCTGAGTATGAGTTTGTTTATATTAGAGCCAGAGTTATAGTTTAAGGGTAAATTATAGAAAACTCTCAAGTACTATCACCGTTTCATAAAAAACTCTCAGTACCGTTAAAATGAATAGAAAACTCTATTGTATTATCAAACCTATTAGAAACACTCATGTTATATTATTTTGTACCCCTGCCGATTCAGATAATAGACGAGGAATTTTACCATATCTATTATAGTACAAGAGTGTTCTTAATTAAATGCAATAGAACAAAAAAAAATTATCAAAATTTACAGTAATAAATTTATTTTTACTGAATTTGATAGTTCAAAACTGTTTTCACTCATTTCAATAGTGCATGTGTATTTTTTACGAAACAACGACAGTGCGATCGGGTACTCTACAATTTATCGTAAATTTAATGTCCAAATATATCAGTATTATCAAAAAATAAAAATAACAAAACTACTTGTGATAACAAAACAAAAATGAAAATAACTAACATCAACTATTTGTCTCTGCAAGAGAAAACAGATGAAGTAAAACATGATAGCATCTGTATCTTTTCATTTGATTTATATCAGCCAGATCTAGGCTCAGGTTCAATCCACGAGCTCAGATAACGGAGATGACTCCGGATCCAAATCGGTCGGATCAGGCTGAATGCTTAAAATAATGCACGCGTGTTTCTCACGGCATTTGGACCCACCACTAAATGCGTCCAAATCGTTTTAAGCGTGAACTGAAAGCTTCTCCTTTCTTTCTCCCTGTCCACATGAGTAAGTCAATCCACCGAGCCCGGACACGCGTGACATCCTCTTCAGCTTAAGGCCTGTTTTTTTTTTTCTCTTTTTAAGTCTTGAAAATTTTATTGTAGCTGAAGCAGGGTCTCAGTTTTTCAAAAAAATATTTGGTTTCAAACAATGAACCCATTAAAATTCGACTCGAGGCCCGTGAATTTTGAAAACGGGCCGTATTTTTACGGCTGTGCATTTCCTCATGTGAGTACTAGAAACTTTTAAAAAATTCACTGAAATTTGCGTCCTCTTTTTCAATGAAAACCTCTTTACGCGGGACAGTTCGGATTCGGTTCATGTATGTGAGCCACACACACATACAATAAGAGGACCAATCCCGTGTTGACACGGAGATTGAAACTCTTATAATATGTGTGTGAGGTTCACAAATATAATATATTATAAGAGGATCAATACACGTATCAATGCGTGATTGGTCCTCTTATTGTATGTGTGTATGACTCACACACATAAACTGAACCCGAAAAGTTCCAACTATCCTGGTGTGAACCAAACAAATCATAATAAAAAAATCAAGTCTTTTTCCCCAGAGTCACAAAAAAAAAGACTTTTGGGTGGAGAATTCCAATTTGTACTTTATTGGAATCTTCTTACCCTCTCATTCCTCGCAACTTCCCAAAAAAACAACTTGAAGTGAAGCCATGGGTTTCTCTCTAATCTCTATAAATACAACTCCTCAACTCAAAACAACCAGCAGTCAAAGCTCATAGTCTCCAATTAATGCCATATCCCCTCATCACACCTATAGTCCTTCAAAGTACTAGCTAGTAGCTCCTGTGATGAAGCTCGCAGACGCTAAAAGAGAAGCTGGCAACAAGTTTGAAGGTGTTTTCCGCTACTTCGATGAGGATGGCGATGGCAAGATATCGCCGGCTGAGCTGAGAAACTGCATGAGAAACATTGGCGAAGAGTTGTCGGCAGAGGACGCAGTGAAGGTGGTGGAGTCCACGGATTCGGACGGCGATGGACTGCTGGGGTACGAGGATTTTGTGAAGTTGGTGGAGGTTGAAGGGGAAGAAGAGAAGAGAAGGAACTTAAAAGAGGCATTCAGAGTGTACGAAATGAAAGGGGAGGGCTGCATCACCCCCAGGAGTCTGCGCAGGGCGCTCTGCTCGCTGGGCGAAACGAAGAGCATCGAGGAGTGCAAGGCGATGATTCGGAGGTTCGATCTCAATGGAGATGGTGTCCTCAGCTTCGATGAGTTCTGGGGCATGATGATCTGAATGAAGAAGTACTTTCTCGTAAATTAATTGGGTATGCATGGAGCAAAGAATTTTACACGAGGAAGTTCATTTTGTGAAATTTTACAAACAATTCTTCTTCGCGCCTTGTTCTTCATTCACATGATGTTTCATTTTCTTGGAGTTGGGAAACTCACATATGCATTTTAGTACGAATGAAGCTTCATTTATGTAAATAGTCCTGAGATTATAGTTAATTGATGATATTGGCTCAAAAAGAATTGAAGATAGATTGAGTAGACAAGAGTTGAATCAAGGCTAGTGTAAACTTAGCCGATTAAGGGCCTACCGGCTAAGTTCTAACACAAAAGAAAAGCCTACTGACACATACCAGCCCGTATCCAAACCCCGTATCCGAATCCTAGTGGCTCCGGCCCGTATCCGACACTGTTTTTAACCATATACGTGCTGGATTCGTACGGGACATATCCTTTGTGAATCTTGCCCGAATCTGTGTGAAATTCGTATCAGATACGTATCAGATATGATTTTAGGTTCTATCTGTTTCTTCATAGAAGTTTGTTATCCTAAAAATGTTTCCTCTACTTTACCCTGAGCCTGACCCTTTCTTTTGTTGTCTATTTTTTTTGAGTGAAAAGTGAGAAGCCCACCTCACCTCATTAATGAGAATATAATGAAACTACACGGCCAGTAAGGAACAAGTTCACAAACGTCACAACTAGAAGGACAACTCAAAATAAAAACACATAAAGTCTTCACATGGGAATACATGAAGACACAAACACATCTCCAAATAAAGTAGGAAAAACACCAAGTGCATATCCCGACAATCCCAAAAGGATAAACACTAAAAATATCCTTCCCCTAGCCAGTAATACATCGTCCATATCATGGAGCATCCCGTGCCTACTTGATCTGAAAGAGAGCACTCAGACGAATCTTTTTCTTAACCCCTAGCGTGCCTGCCCAAGAGAAGACAAGAATAAGAATGTGACGTAAAGTATGTGTACAATCGACCACTCCGTTGCGGAAACAACGGTTGTTTCTATCAAATCAAATACACCACAATGTTCCTGCCACAATCATATCCAGGTCTTACGAGATCTCATTGTGACATGTTGTGTTCTCCACTCTGCCGAACAGTCTGTCAGTTTAGTGGAAAGTCTTCTAATGTCAAACTGTTTTAGCCATAAAAGATTGCCTCGCTTCTTTGATCGTAATTGCCAATAGTTTCTAATTGTCAATAGTTTCTTCTGATGTCAATAACCATTCATGTTCTAATTGCCAATAATTTCGTCTGTTGTCTCTTACCTATTGTCTTGCTTCTTTGGTCGCAACTGCTTTAGCCATAAAAGATTGCTTCTAGGGTAGCTAACACCCCAACCTCGTTTGTGAGAAGTGGTGTATTGTCTCAATAAAGATTGAAGAATAAAATTTTTATGTTGAGAGAAAAAACTAGCCAACATGAATGGTTATATTGAAAAGAGTCCTAAATTCAATTCAATTATACTTGACGGAGGAAGTTTTAGACGAATTTTTTTGACGACCAGTTCACAGTAAAATAAATGTTTGTATTTTAAGGTTAGTATTTTAAGAAGTTGTTGGCAAATTAGTTTATATTGAAGAAATGTCCTTTTCTTTTCTCCCGAAAAAGGCTCGCGCGTGAAACACGTGCCTTTTCAATGGTGAAAGCTAATGTGCTAATGGAACTTTGGGTAGACAAATTGAAATAAGTAAATGTTGAAAAGTAAAAATTGGCCGAACTTAAACTTTTAGTGCTGAAAATTATATAGGTCCTAATGTTCGATTCTGGCAATTGTTTGCACAGAATAAAAAGACAGAAGAAGAACACACAGGTTTTTCTACAGTTTAATCTTTCATTTTTCATTTATTCAAATAGAAAGTTAAATTTTTTTTCCCGAAATTTAAGTCGTAGCCAGGTGCAAGTGAGATTTAACCCCAAACTTCTTGTCAACTGTAAAAAAAATTTACCACTATATCACAATGACACTTGTAATTGAAATTTAAAATTAGACTAGCATTTTTTATGTTCCTTGCAACTTCCTAGAGAAGATCTTAGTCTTGTGCTTATACACCTTTCTGCATCCTGACTGCTACTTGTATCGTCAAGGTTTAGGAACTGAGTGGAAGTGAGACACTCGGGTACAAGATTTTAACAAAATATAGAAGAAAAATACAAGAGTCACAATTTTACATGGTCAGGCCAAACCTGACCTGCATCCCCTGCAGCGCATTCAAAATGTTATACTATATAACATGGAGTACAAGAGTGCAATCACACACTCCTGTCCTCTTTTCCGGATACGAGCATGAAATATTGATGAGTACTCACCTCAACAAAAATAAAACCTATACATTGATAAAGAGTACTTTTTTCTAAGAAGAATCAATCATTTATTGATGGTGAGTATATTTTCTGCACTTAATCGAAATGAAGAATCATGACTTTCTCTACTCAATCCTCCTCTCTTGCCTTCATGTCATATATATATTTGTTTGTCTGGGAAAAGTTCTCCACCTCCACCCACATAAATCCTGACCTATCAAACTCTTATAAAGAAATTTGATAACCCAAAACATAAGAGAGGTCCAGACTGTTGATCTGCTAAAAAAAATTCAAGAGTCCTTGTACTCAGACAATCTACATGAAACTATCCATTCTTCTCTACATGAATCGACTGTGAGAAGAGATACCTAATGAAAGAGTAGTGCTCAAACTATTGGTCTGCGGACTAATTCCAGATATCTCTATTTGATTGGTGACGGGCGAACTGGCCTTTAACTTTGAAGCACTGCTCCTAACCAATTAAGAAGAAAGTTCACAAACCATTAGTTCGATATCAATTTCCTACATTCGAAACTACGAGACTTGGACATGACAGATTACGTTTTCTTTCTGTGTTTTCATTACGTTTCGTGATTTACATCATGTCACTTTCGTCAGCATGCTGGTCATTGCCATCGCTATGAAAACATGACCTCGTTGGTCTTTTTTTAACTTTCTAATTGACCTTCTTGTAAACTTGGAACTTGTTTGTGTTTTCTAGTAGATCATAAACTCCGAAAATTGCTTGGTGTGGTCAACAATGTTCTTAATTAATGGCATGAATATTCATAAAACAATTGCTAAGCTAAGTCTCTTTCATCAGCATAATTTAACATTCTACCCAAACAACCAACTTATTACGTTACACGTGTGTGAAAAATTGACTCTGCATCCGAAGTGTAAACTGGTCTTGCTAGCAGGGCACGAATCCGTGATGGGTTGTGTAGCGGCCAAACTTTGACCCGTATTAAGATGATGACACGTGTCTAAATTATCGAGGAGTTTCCCTAAGAGATTCACAACTCTCAAAGTCTATTCCGAAGTCACCGCCACGTCCAGCCCTCCCGTAGCTACCTTCCATCCCGAAAATATTCTCAATCCGGAGCCTCATTCTGTTATTCCAATGCTTTTACCACTCCGAGGTTCTTTCTCCTCCACTCAGTGCCCCTTCCCATTATGAAAGCTTCAGCTTCGAACCTGAAACTCTAACAACAGATCATTCTTGATTTATGCGGACAGCTATGCAATTTCATCCTTCCCACGTTCATAATGTGTAACGCCTTTATCAGCGTGGATAGTTAAGAACAATGGCAAATTTTCTCATGCAATCCCAACCAACTACCGATAGTGATCACGGTCGTTACAACAAATCCAGCACGTGTAGATCGTGCAATTATAATAATCCATCATTCCGCCTCCACGCCAGCATCCATGTCAGATATAAACTATCCTTCTTCACTATGGAGAAATGAGGTTGCATCCCTAATTCTCATAGAACATACACACATCCCACTACACTGGAAATTTTCATGTTCCAGTCTATCATCCACTACATTAGCAGCTCTTTATGCTAGTCCATCCACTACACACCGGTAGTTTTTCTTTGCTAGGTTCACCCATCTTTCCTTTTCGACTACTGATTCTCAAGTTCGAGCAGTCCGAGGGTCTTTTTCCTATGTGCTCTGACAGGTCTGATCGGGAGCGTCCAGTCATTTGAGGCAGAGATTCATCCACAGTGAACTGGTGAGATTTTTCCTGCTAAAAATTGGTGCTTTCAATGAAATCTTGAGTCTACACTAAAGGTCTCTCTCCCTTTCATCCATAAACAAAAAAGTCTCTCCCTAGTCTCGATGGCCCCCAAGAAGTTGATGATCATTCACAATGGCGCCCCTTCCAAAGATGGGACCAATACCAACAGCGGGGGCACGGTCCCCTACACGCCGCCAATCGTGACCACGCCACAGATGACAGTGGCTCCTTCTTGTCTCAACGGATTACCATTAGTGTCCAACCACTGTTATTCGAAAGTCTGATCCATCAGATGCTCACCAAAATGGAAGAATAGATGGAGCAGCAAGCCATGTCAGATCGCGATCGGGAGCAGATGTCTCTCGCCGTGAAAAACATCATTCGTGAACAGAAGGCATTGAGGCAACTCAACGACCAATTTCAGGCTCAAATCTTCGCCCTCCAAGGCACGTAGGCACAACTGGTGGATGAACTTGGAGTTGGAAAGACGCAGAGCGATGGGTCTATCACAAATCTGAGGTTGTCTAGACTGACATCACCCTGTATAAAGACAACTCTGACAAGAATGCAGACTCACCTTTTTACCAAGTAGGAATTCAATGCGGCAAGACTCGAAGAAAGATCAAAGAGCTCCCTGACATCAGAATTCTCAACGAACTAATTAAGAGGCTGATCCAGGAGGCGAAGCTGCAGTTTTGTAGCAGATCGATATTGGCAGTTGCCAAAGTCTCTGATCCCCTCTCTCTGACGAGATCCTAGAGTGTGAGTTTCCCAAGAAGTTCTCAACTCCAACCTTCAAGTACTACTCCAAAATGAGCGACCCAGTTCAGCACATCTGACACTTCTGAGATAAGATGATAGTCCACTCTCGTAATGACACCCTCATGTATCTAACTTTTCCATCAGCCTGAAAGGCGTGGCTTCAGATTGGTTTTACTCCCTGCCGCCACACTCTTTCCGCAACTTCGAGGGGGTAACGAGACGCTCTCACTCAATACGCCTCCCATTGGGAAGTCAACAAGAACAATCACCACCTCCTCTCCGTCAAAATGAGGCAGGGTGACAGCCTCAAGTTTTATATCAGCTACTTTTAGAACCAGCTGACTAAAGTTTTCAACTGCGGTGAGGATCTCTCTGCACTCGCATTCATCAGTGGGCTGCAGGTTTCTCACCTTCTATATAAACATTTGCTAAAGCATGACGTCACTCTGATAAGTAAAGTCCTGTCATGAGCCCAGCCTTATATTTAGTTGGGGGAGGATATGAAGAATTCCCTCAATCACTCTCTCAAGCGCAACAACGGAGAAAAGATGAACTCACAGCGCGAGACTCCGACCCATGTCGGTAACCAGGGAAACCCACCTTCAACAAGCAGGCGTTCTCGATTCTCTCCCCGAATCCACTCTGGGCCTTAAGAGCGAAACAACACTTCACCCACTGAGGCTCCCTATTAACGAAGTATTCAGTGCAATCAAGGACCAACCATGGATAAGGCGCCCAAAGCCAATCCAACATGACCATGCACTGCTCGAAGGAGAATACTACTATTCTTACATGACAGTAAGGGACACAAGATCGCCCACTGCAAAAACCTATGGTGGTACCTGAAAGAACTTGTCCATTAAGACTTTCTCAAAGAATACGTACTCACTCCCGGGGTAGCCTCCGACCCAGGACAACCGAGCGCTCCGCCTCCTACCCAACCACAACATAGGATCACCCAGTACAAGGTGATTGAGTGATCCGTACCTCCATTAAAGTCAGGGAATACCTCCTCTGATAACTTCCTTATTATTTTAATTAAATATATATTATTTCTCACATTATCAAATAAATTAATTTTTTGCTACTAACTATGAACATACCATGCTGGAGTGTTCCCAATCAGAATCCTTGATGCTTGTACATTTTGTTATGTGAGTATCCCCCACTCGGTGATGGTAACATAAGCACTAGCCTACGGGCTCTCTCTTAATTAGCCTACGGGAAGTCAAAACCCTCTGTTTTAAGAGTGTCCCCCACTCGAAACCTCTGCCTCGCTGATAGAAGTGTCCCTCATTGGAATCCCTGACACTTATACATTTCGTTGTGGGAATTTCACCCACTCGGAGACAGCAATACAAACACCAGCCTATGGGCTTTATCTCAATTAGCCTACGGGCAGTCGAAACCCTCTGCTATGAAAGTGTTCCCCACTCGGAGTCTCTGCCTCGCTGATGAAAGTGTCCCCCATCAGAATCCTTGACCCTTGTACATTTCATTGTAGGAGTGTCTCCCACTCAGAGACGATAACACAAACACCAGCCTATGTGCTCCTTCTCAATTAGCCTACAGGTAGTCAAAACCCTCCATTGTGAGAGTGTCCCCACTCAGAATCCAAAGTTTGTAGTATCGTTGATGAGATTACCCCCACTCGGAAACAATAGCGTAAACTTACCGACCCTCCCAACCCAACCATGCCAGAGATAGAAAATCAGTATCCTGGAGAGGCACATTTCAACAACCAATGGTAAATGCAAGGCAGGTAAGATCCAAACACAAGCCAATTTTATTTTGATTATATTCATTACATTATGTTACATCTACCGAGTAACGCAAAATATTCCATTACATTTCAGTGTTCATATTTTTGAAGAAAAATGCAATAGATCCTAATCCAAATCTTTGATCCACTCCCGATGCATGTACGTCCCAATGAGGAAGTGTCCCCCTCTCGGAGCCAGGCAACAAAAGCACTAGCTTACGGTCTCCCTCTTATTAGCTTACGGGTAATCGAAACCCTTCGTTGTGGGAGTGTCCCCCATTTAGACTCCAGATTTGCAGGTACAATTGTTGAGATTACCTCCACTTGAAAATAATACGCAAACTCACAGACACTATGTTGCAAATCAATGATATCAGAGATAGAGATCAGCACTCCGAAGAGGCATGATAATATCAGTTCCAGAATGCATATGGTAAAACAAACCAAGTAACATCTAAACATGATCATTTTCATTCCAAAAATTAATTCTATTTCTAAGATATTTTCATTTCGAATACTGCTCCATTAAATTTATTTGATTGCATTTGACAAGTGTAATACAAAAATCCTTTTACATCTTTGTTTAATTTTTTGAAAAGAAATACAGAAGATCCGTATCAGTGACATAACTTCACCTCTTTCAACACTTTATTCCATTTATACATGTATTCGTTCATACATTGGGGACAATGCATGAGATAAGTATGGGGGAGGGTCTAACATGTAACATCTAACAGGTAATATAATTAACATGATTAAAAAAATTTTAATTTACTAACATACCAACATAGGTTGTACTAATAACATATTTTTTCTTCTCTATAAACTTTTTGAAAAGAAAACAATATTTTGATTTATTTTTGTAAGAATTAAGTTAATTTTAAGGAATAGAAAAATTATAATTAGGATTTCTTAATAGTCGATCAAAATAAGATTATTTGTTTAATTTTTAGGTGTAGGTAGGAGAAAAAATTGAAAAAGTAATTTAGCCTTGATTTTTATCTTGATGAAATATGCATACTTTATACACTTACATACTTAGGATTCAAAATAAAAACTCTTGTGCCTTAGAATATATATATATATATATATATATATATATATATATATATATATATATATATATATATATATATATATATATATATATATATATATATATTATATATGAAGAAAACTAAAAATAAAAATAAATCTAATTATTGATTAGCTAGGTGCTTTAGTCTAAGGAAAGTCTTAGTATTTATGCGAAAGGTAATTATGTAAGTTTAAAAAAATATATAAAATTATAATATATGTATTAACACATCTCATAATCAATTAGTTAGGTATTAGGGCTTCAAGAAGCCTTGACACTTACACGAAAGAAAATTAGATGGGTTATACATATTAAAAAAAAAAAAGAAGTGCTTAGCAATGAGTGGTAATACTTTGAACTTCTTTCAAAAAAAAGTTATATATATTAATATACAAGGTATAGGAGTTGAAGTTGAAGAATCCCGAGTGAAAAATTCACGGTGATAAAGGTGCATATGATTTAGGGTAAAATAATAGGCTAAGTGAGAAATTTAGTTTTAATCCTAACCTAAATTGATCATAAATATTTGCATAAATACTAAGTATATGAATGAATAATTAGGTGATCCTAAGACTTATAGATTACTTGAATTTTGCAAAATTTTCTCAAATATTTTTCTCTTTTAAAATGAATTTCGAAAATACTAACATTTTTTTCTTTCTTTTATAGATTTTGTGGGTGTAATTCACTGAAAAACCTAACGAGACAACACTGGTCCTCTAGGGGTAACCTAGAGGTTTAACAGTTTGTTACACATGCTAAGTGAAATCGAGATTCTTACGAAAATGAGTTAGTTTAGATTAGATTAGTTCTTTTCTTCTTGTTGTTTTACTCGAGGTCGAGTAAAAGATAGGTGTGGGGTGTGATTTTTCATTAAAAGTGCATATATTTAGTCACATTTTCATGTTTATTTTTTATAAAGCACTACTATTTAATTGTTTTATTGTTTAGTAATGTGCAAGCCTCTATAATTAAAAGAGAAAAGAAAAGAGCTCAAAAGAAGCCTAAAGCCCATCAAGCATAAGTTAAATCATAAGTTATCCTATCCTAATTCAGAGATAAAGAAGAAAGTTAATTTAAATTAAGTTGCTTGATCCGTAAGTCAAAGATAAAGGAGAGAATTCAAGTTTAAAATTTGGATTTATAGATAACTTGTTTCCTAAGCTATCTAGAAAAAAAGGTTATTTTAAATTTTAGAATTCAAAAAAGGATTCTAAGGATAGATCTTCAGATGGATGACGAGATAAAATCATGCGCCAAAGCACGTGCCCAGACTCCACAAAAGGCCACGCCTCCTCCTTTATTGCCGCGAAAACGCCGCATTCCTGTAGCCGCATATGTGGAGGTTTGGGGGAAGTATTCTACTGAGACTCTACTACTGGAATCCCCTATAAATATTCTTGAAGAGCAACAGAGGAAGGGCATCTCAGAGAATCAAGTTTAGGAATTTCTTTAGGTCATCTTTTCTTTCTGAATTTTTATTGTATTCTCTAGTTTTTCTATTTTGAAGAAGATTTGTAAAGAAGAGAATGCTTTTATACTGGATTAGTGACAAATTCAATAATGGTTCTTATTTTTTTCCACATTTTTTTAGTATTTTACTTTGTATTCTTCAATTCTAGTTTACTTTCCTTTTATACAACTTTTAAATATTATGCTTAAGTTCATCATGAATATGAGTAACTAATTCTCTCATAGCTTGCTAATCTCTTCACCAATTAAAACCTAGTTGTATAAGATAAATTGATTGAACTTTATGTCTATTTCAAACCCTAGGATTAGTTAATAATTCTTGAATATTAATGATGAGGTTAAACTAGCTTAGGGTATACTATTTAATGGTTATTCTTAATTTATACTTTGATACCTTTATACCTTAATGTTAAGTCTAAAATAACTTTTCTTTTGCTACACTTTGAGACTTTGATAAATTAATGTTTAATTTTATTTAGTGTACTTGAATTAGGGTTTACTTTTTATCTTACTTTTCTTGCTTGAGTCTAAAGCAACACTTTAGGGTTAATCTTTATAAGTTCAGTATGATATTTTTTTAATAGATTAGTGCTTGGTTGTGGGAGATGATTAGTGGGTTGTGATCCCTCTCTTTATTTTAATTAACTCTTTTATAACCATCATTTTTTCTTTCCAAGTTTTACACAGAGAAAACATATCAAAAAGCTTGCATTGCATCTCTCCCTGCGGATCGACCCGTTAGCATTAGCTCTTGCTACAACAGATTAATTGTGAGAAAACAGAGAAATCTCTTAACCTTAAATTTTACTTTTTACTCTCTTTTTCTCTATCAATCATCAAACTCTAACAACTTCCTCCTTAGGTCAATCTCTATTGAGTCTAAGATGTCCCTAGGGCCAACGTCTACTCGATTTTATGTTAGGATTGGGTTAGTGAGTGAGGAGAAGATTTTCGGGTTAAAAAAGGGTAATGACTTTCCCCCTTATCTTATTTATAGAACAAGCCCTTAATTCATTTTAGTGCGAGTGTGCATGCATGTAGCTAATTAACTCTCAATCAATTAATCATATAAGTGTGTTTCCTAAGCTACATGCGATGCAAACATACCTTTACTCCAGCACTCTTCAACAGTAACAAAAAAATGAAACAGAATTAGACATGTGTATCACGTCTCACTTCCAAAAATACGTGAAAACGGAGTCGCGACGAGAGTCGGTGACGTATATATGAGAGGAAAATACCCCTCGCATATACGCTAAGTCTAAAGTGATCACTATAGAAAATCAATATCATTGCAATATCACATATAAATATCCACACATGATGACATATGAAAAGGAAATGGAATAAGCATGAGTCCAATGCATAAAATCATGAAAAGCGATGGAATAAAGAAGAGACAGAAAATATCGAGAAAAGATGATCGAGTAAGAGAGAGTTCTGCTCCTCAAGACGCATGTGATCCTCTCTAAAAACTGATCAGCAATACATAACCATATATCTGGATATGCTAATCTAGGGAGTCAGAACTCCTAGTGAATGTGTGAGAATAAACTGGAAAGTGCATGTGCATATAACATGTGAGAAAATAATATATATATATATATATATATATATATATATATATATATATATATATATATATATATAATATATATATATATATATATATATATATATATACTGAAATAAGAAATGGCATGAATAAAGTAAATAAATAGTAATGTGGATAGCACACAGAAGAATATGTGTCCAGTCAGGTATTCAATTAGGTGTCTATCACAATCTATATATCAGGCCGGTAGATTCAGTCAGTAGTAGAGTCAGATGTCCAATCAGGTCAGGTGTAACATTGGGTGTCCAACATACATATATGTATCAGACAAAGACAATCAATTACAGTACATTATTATTTATTATGTCAGCGAACACCAATTACCACCTGTAATAGGCGCATCACACACTACGCCTATTACACATGTCAATTAGGGTCCTAAGTTATTGAAACTGATTGGTTAGAGACATTGTCCATGCTTTAGTTGGGTCCCGTACATACCCGGGACGATGGCTCAGACTCTTGGCGCTGAACCAGGCCCTACTGCTAGGTAGTCAAGGACGTGTATAACATGTATAACAGGAATAAGAAAAGGTCAGGGTGCCACTTACCCCCGAGAATCCTGCAGTGGAACCCTCTTTCGGCTGCGCAACCTATATCCTAGGTCCACCCAAAATATAGACGCCGTCTCCTTCATCAATCTCCCCAATCTCAGTATAAGTTGTTTAAGATCAGGTTATTTACATTATCAAGATTATTTAATATACATGTTACCTAGACCACTTGGATAACTCGGTGGGTAACAACGTCAACATGTGTAATCAGGATATCGGTATAACAGGACATATAATGGCAGTGAACAGGATACCAATATAACAGAACATGTAACAAGTATAACATGAGAATGTTGTTACCGTATACAATATTTTCTCAGTAATTATGTTAACATAGACATTATACTTATCAGATAAAAGTCATGCATAATCAGTCAATTTCTTCAGATAAATCATGATTTCAGAATAAGTAATGACCTGCTGGCATGAATAACCCAGGCAAAATATTTAATCAACTCAGATCCTCAAAGTCATCGATATATTCAAGTCTTATATATAAAATATATTCTCATCTATATCCAACCAATCATCATTATCCAATCTTAATTAATACCATCATACACTCTCACTTCTAAGTTCAAACACAAGATCCAGAAATCCAAGTGATTAGTCAATTATGTATTTACATACTACCAGGTCAAGTCAAACTAATCTACGTCTACTCCTCAACCCAAGGTCAATTCTAACTCAATCGAATCTACTAACAAATCCAAGTTCAATATCTCGTTCTTTAATAAAGTATCTCCAAGTCAATCATCAATATCCAACTAAACTCTCACCTGTTTTATCATCAATAAGAATAATCAAATCTACTGCTAATGTCACTCAGATATCAACTCATATAGCTACCATCATGAACCAGTCAAATCTAAAATCTAAATATAATTATAGTTTAAGTTACATCGCCAATAGTTCCAATCCCAATCAAGATAATAACTAAGGAGTGGGACATTCTCAAGCTACATGAAATCTAGAAAGTTTGTGTACTCAACCTCGATATCAATAAATATTATTACTCAGATAATTGATCAGTGAATATATCCAAATAAAATACTTGCAACTAATAATCCAAAATCAGTATTATGTGATAGATTAAAATCAAGGTAAACATTCTCCTGTATGATCAGAACTCTGCTATTATTTATCTCATCTAAATGTGAATCAAGATCTGATGTAAATCTCAAGTTGAACTCTAAGTCTGTATATAAATTTAAGCATCAAGATAAATCATCTTAAGGTAATATCTTATTTAATTTGTCTTCACTATCCAAATGAATTCCCATTTGAAATATCATCAAAAATAAATGTCCGATAACTACCTCAAATAAATATACTATTTATCTATAAATATGAACATTTAACCTCAATCACGAACCAATCAACCCCAAGATCAATCAATTTATATTCTAAAGTTTCTCACACCTAGGTCAATTAAAAGATCAAATCTAGTCTAAGGTATACTGCAACTAATCATGAATCAACAGTGGTAGACGACAACACATGAAATGACGTAGAACAACTAAATAAATAGTGTTAGCACTCAACGATGTTTCATGAAGGAACATAGGTAAACATACTGGTTTAATAAATCAGATGGTCATGGGAAATGATACAAAAAACTGATAACAACAAATAAGAAAATGGTGCAAGAGCAAGCACTCCCAAATATTATCTCAGTAAATTTTAGTAACATAATTACACAACAATATAAAATCATTTATCACAAAATTCGTGTTTAACTAAAGGAGAAAAAACACTCAACTGAACTCGATCCCAAGTCCAAAACACTGAAATCATAAGATCTCGATAAATCTACATGGTTCATTTTAATAAAAAATTTTAGAATTTTTAAAAGGATGTTTTACATGAGAGTTTTAAGGAGTTTTAATCTTGATTAATTAGTTTGAGGTTGAGAATATGGTTCTCTGTGTCTAATGAATTTACTAGGTTAAATTTAAACCATTTTTTAAGTTTTTTGGTTAGATTTTTAATAGGTTTTAATTCCTTAAAATACTTAAAGGGTTCCTTAAAATACTTAATGGGTCTGAATTTATTATTAAGGATAATGGCTTTAAAGTGGGTGATTTGAGTTAATTCATATTGCTATTTATCTAAAATATTTATCATAGAAAGTAGAATTATAGCAGACTATTGTTTATATTTTTCTCCATTTTTTTTTGATATTTTTAACTAGTTATTTTAATATGCAATTCTTCTTTTTCTCTTTCTTCTTTCTTTTTTTTTCTTTTTTTTACATATCTCTTAGAAGCCCGGGTCCAGGCCCAGGCTAGACCCATGCCGGACCTGGCCAGGCCCAAGCCTGGTCGGGGATTTTTCTTTTTTTGTCTGGGCCTCCCTGCAGCCCAGCCAGACCAAACCGGGCCAGGCCAGCCTAGGCCAGGCCGGCTCTGGTCTGGCTTTTAAGTTTTTTTTTGCAGCATAGGGCCTGGCCCTGTGCTGCCAGGCCTAGGCTCTGTCCAGGCCCGGCAAGAACCTACCCAGGCGTGGCCCGGGCTCGGCCAGGCCCTGCCCAGGCCAGGCCGGCCCAGCAAACCAGGCCGAGAGCAGCGGCAAATTTTTTATATTTTATTTTTTTTGAAATCTTTTACTGTAAAAATTCCGAAAAAATATGTAATTTAAAATAAGGGTGGTATATCCTCACATGTATTTTAGTTAGATTTTAAATTGAGTTTTGATGTATAAAAAAATATTCATGGAGATCATGGTGTAGACATGATTTTTAATAAACAATTTATATCAAATAACTTTTGAGAAACTAAATTACTTGAATTTGATCTCCTCTAGCATGTTCCTCGATTCTGCACTTTGAGATTCCTTTTCATTCATACTTTGCTTGAGGAGAAAAGAAAGAAGGAGGTGGGAAGAGTTGGGTCATGATTTTCTTTGGAGGTTGAAAAAGAAGTAGTTTAGGCTTTTTATAGGTTATTATAAATGTTAAAATCAGAATTTCAGTTGGGTTCAAACTGCTTGACTTAGTTGTTAGGATGAATTAAGGTTATGATTTTTGAAAATAAGATTTGAATTTAGGTAAGTTAGGATAGATATTATTATTGTTAGGATTTAGATTAAGATTAGTTAAGATTTATGAAAAGATTTAATACGATTGGAGTTTGGATTAGAATTAGGTTTGGGTTATAGATTATTGGGTTGGATCTCAATGGTAAAGGGTTATGGGCTTGAAAAAGAAAAAGAAATGAATAATAATAACAATAATAATAATAAATACTAATAATAAAAAAGAGATAGTGGTAATAATAATAATAAAATTATCAACATTAAAAATATTATCTAATAATACTTGGTAAAAATACTACCATTAATAATAATGACTAAAACAATACAATAAGAATACGAATTATAACAATATCAATATTAACAATAATAGCAATAATAATAATAGTAATATAGTAATAGAAAAAATATTAGCTAGTAATTAAAATGATAATACTTAATAATGCTAAATATAAATATAAGGCCAAATACCATTTACTATCTTAAAATAATTTGTATTATAAGTCAAGTTAATAAATAATAATAAAATATTCAATAAAATAAAATAAATACTTTAGAAAAAATACAGTATTTTAGATCAGGGATATTACATTCTACCCACCTTATAAAATTTCGTCCTCGAAATTTCAATAAAGGAGGGAATGATAGTAAATCAAGATCAAGGAGAAGATAAAACTTCCATGCCGCTTCTCACTGTATCATGGGTCCACTCGCTTTCGCTACGCGCTCTGATATTTGTTACGGGCTTCAGAATGGAGTGACCAATTCTAAGAGACAAAATCTGAAAATGAAATCGTGAAGAAGAATAAGAATCAAGATGGAGTTAAGATTAATTAGAAGAAGAGTGGAATTAGGGATATCAAAGATCTAAGATGTGGATTCCAAAAGGGAGGACGATTAATTCTCAAGTGGACTCAGTATTATTATGTAAATTGTATATGTTTACTGCAGTGTGAATATAACTGTCTCAGGTTACAGGTATGAACTAGGTTCTCTTTTTATGTCGAACCTGGCTCTGATACCAAGAAAACTCTGTCACGACCGCTTCCCAAAATACGTGAAAACGGGGTCGCGACGAGAGTCAGCGACATGTATACGCGAGAAAAATACACCCCCTCCCCCCGCATACACGCTAAGCCTAAAGTGACCTGAAAAAGCTATATAATCACTATAGTAAATCAATATCACTGCAATGTCACATATAAATATCCACACATTATGGCATATGAAAAGGAAATGGAATAAGCAAGACTCCAATCATATAATCATGAAAGCGATGGAATAAAGAAGAGACAGAAAATACCGAGAAAAGATGATCGAGTAAGAGAGAGCTCTGCTCCTCAAGATGCCTGTGATCCTCTCCAAAAACTGATCAACAATACATAGCTACAAATTTGAATATACAAATCAAGGGAGTCAGAACTTCTAGTGAATTTGTGAGAATAAATAGGAAAAAGCATGTGCATATAACATGCGAGCAAATAAAGAAAATATATATACTATAATAAGAAATGACATGAATAAAGTATATAAACAGTAATATAGATAGCACACAGTAGAGTATGTGTCCAGTCAGGTATTCAATCAGGTATCTATCACAATCTATATATCAGGCGGGTAGAGTCTGTCGTACTAGAGTCAGATGTTCAATCAGGTCAGGTGTAACATTGGGTGTCCAACATACATACACACATACACACACACACACACACACACACACACACACACACACACACACACACACATATATATATATATATATATATATATATCAGGGAAAGACAATCAATTACAGTACATAATTATTTATTATGTCAGCAATCACCAATTACCACCTGTAATAGAAGCATCCCATACTAAGCCTATTACACATGTCAATCAGGGTCCTAAGTTATTAAAACTGATCGGTTGGAGACATTGTCCATGCTTTAGGTGGGTCCCGTACATACCTGGGACCACGGCCCAGACTTCTGGCGCTGAACCAGGCCCTACCCCTAGGTAGTCAAGGACATGTATAACATATATAATAGGAACAAGAATAGAACGGGGTGCCAGTCACCCCCTGGGAACAATGTAGTGGAACCCTATTTCGGCTGCGCAACCTATATCCTAGGTCCACCCAAAATACAGACGTCATCTCCTCCATCAATATCCCCAATCCCAGTATAAGTTGTTTAAGATCAGGTTATTTGGATTATCAAGATTATTTAATATACATGTTACCTAGACCACTTGGATAACTCGGTGGGTAACAACATCAATATGTGTAATCAGGGTACCGGTATAACAGGATATATAATGGCAGTGAACAGGATACCAGTATAACAGGACATGTAACAAGTATAACATGAGAATGTTGTTAACGTATACAATATTTTATCAGCAATTATGGTAACATAGACATTATAGTTATCAGGTAAATGTCATGCATAATCAGTCAATTTTTTCAGGTAAATCATGATATTCAAATAAGTAATGACCTGGTGGTATGAATAGAATAACCTGGACAAAATATTTAATAACTCATAATCTCAAAGTCATCGATATATCCAAGTCGCAATATATAAAATACATTCTCATTTATATCCAGTCAATCATCACTATCCAATCTTAATTAAAACCATCATACACTCTCACTTTTATTAAGTTCAAATATAAGATCTAAAAATCCAAGTAACTAGTCAATTATGTATATACATGCCACCAGGTCAAGTCAAACCAATATACGTCTACTTCTCAACCCAAGGTCAACTCCAACTCAATCGAGTCTACTAATAAATTCAAGTCCAATATCTCGTTCTTTTAATAAAGAATTTCCAAGTCATTCATCAGTATCCAACTAAACTCTCACCTGTTTTATTATCAATAAGAATAATCAAATCTACTGATAATGTCACTCAGATATCAACTCGTATAACTACCATCATGAATCAGTCAAATCCAAAATCTAAATATAATTATAGTTTAAATTACATCACCAATAGTTTAAATCCCAATCAAGATAATAACTAAGTAGTGGAACATCCTCAAGCTACATGAAATTTAGAAAGTCTGTGTACTCAATCTCAATATCAATAAACAATATTACTCAGATAATTGATCGGTGAATAGATCCAAATAAAATACTTGCAACTAATAATCCAAAATCAGTATTATGTGATCGATCAAAATCAAGGTAAAGCATTCTCCATTATGATCAGAACTCGGCTATTATTTTTCTCATCTAAATGCGAATCATGCTCCCATATAAATCTCAAGTTGAACTCTAAGTCTGTCTATAAATTTAAGCATCAAGATAAATCAATCTTAAGTTAACTTCTTATTTAATCTGTCCTCATTGTCCAAATGAATTACTATCTGAAATATCATCAAAAATAAATGTTCGATAACTACCTCAAATAAATATACTATTTATCTATAACTATGAATCTTTAACCTCAATTAAGAACCAATCAACATCAAGATCAATCAATTTATATTCTAAATTTCTCACACTTAGGTCAATTACAAGATCAAATCTGGTTTAAGGTATACTATAACTAATCAAGAATCAACAGTGATAGACAACTACACATGAAATGATGTAGAACAACTAAATAAATAGTGTTAGCACTCAACGATGTCTCATGAAGAAACATAGGAAAACATACTGGTATAATAAATCAGATAATCATGTGAAATGATACAAAAAACTGATAACAACAAATAAGAAAATGGTGTAAGAGCAAGCACTCCCAAATATCATCTCAAAAATTTTAGTAACATAATTACACAACAATATAAAATTATTTATCACAAAATTATTATTTAACTAAAGGAGAAAATTACTCACCTAAACTCGATCCCAAGTCCAAAGCATTGAAATCATAAGATCTCGATAAATCTACATGGTTCATTTCAATAAAAATTATTAGAATTTTTAAAAGGATGTTTTACATGAGAGTTTTAAGGAGCTTTAATCTTGATTAATTAGTTTGAGGTTGAGAATATGGCTCTCTGTGTCTAATGAATTTACTAGGTTAAATTTAAACCATTTTTTAATTTTTTTGTTAAATTTTTAATAGGCTTTAATTCTTAAAAATACTTAACGGGTCTAAATTTACCATTTAGGACAATGGCTTTAAAGTAAGTGATTTTGGTTAATTCATGTTGTTATTTATCTTAGATTTGTATCATAGAAAGTAGAATTATTATAGACTATTGTTTATATTTTTTTCATTTTTTTGATATTTTTAACTAACTATTTTAATATGCAATTCTTCTTTTTCTCTTTCTTCTTTCATTTTTTCTTTTCTTTTTTTTACATATCTCTTGAGAAGCTAAGGCCCAGCCCAGGACCAGGCTAGGCCCAGGCTGGACCAGGCCATGCCCAGGCTTGGTCCGGGATTTTTCTTTTTTTTCCTTTTCTTTTTCTATTTTTCTTGTCTAGGTCTCCCTGCAGCTCAGCCAGGCCAGCCCAGGCCAGTCTGGGTCTGGTCTGGCTTTTAAGTTTTTTTTAGGCACAGGGCCTGGCCCTTATGCTGCCATGCCCAGGTTCTGCCCAGGCCCGGCAGGGCCTGGCCAGGCTTGGCCCGGGCTAGGGGTGAGCATCGGTCGGTTTGGTTCAATTTTTGCTAATTTTTACAAAACCGAACCGATTAGACTTAGCAACCGAACCAAACCGAACCGACTCAGTTCGGTTCGGTTTTTCTGTTTAGGCCAATATTTCTGCATCATTTCTTACATTTTTTAATCACCATTATATTATCATCCTTTAATATTCTAATCTCAAATATTCAATACCCAAATTAGAAATAAGAAAAAGACCCTAACCTTAATGTGAATTAAAAATTTCATATTCTAAAACTTTTACGTTATATTTGGGCTCTTATATCAAAACTCACATAATTATTACTAACTTTTAATGGCAAGAATGAAAAAAAAGAACTATATTAATATAAATATTATTCTTAATTGTGATGGTGTACTTAACATAAATTTCACATATTCAACATAAAAAAGATGGTATTGCTAGAAGTAATGAGATAAATTTTCACCAGTTTTTTATTATGAACTATATGATTCACTAAATTGAATTTGGGTGAGGTGATATATAGGGTGAGAGATTCGGTTCGGTTCGGTCGAGTTCGGTTTTTGAAACACAAAACCGAAACCGAACCGAACTAGAACGGCTCGGTTCGATTCGGGTTCGGGTTCGGGTTTCGGTTTTTGGTCAGTTATTTCGGTTATAATCAAACTCTGCTCACCCCTAGCCCGGGCTCGGCCAGGCCGTACCCAGGCCAGGCCGGCCCAGCAAACCAAGCCTAGCTGCTCCCGGCCTGGCCGAGAGCTGCAGCAAATTTTTTTATTTTTTGAAATCTTTTACTGCAAAATTTTGGTTTTTTAAATATGGGTTGGTATATCCTCACATGTATTTTAGCTGAATTTTAGATTGGGTTTTAATGCATAAAAAAATATTCATGGAGGTCATGGTGTAGAAATGATTTTTAATAAACAATTAATATTAAATGAATTTTGAGAAAATAAATTACTTACTTGGATTTGATCTTCCCTAGCATGTTCCTCAATTTCTGCACTTTGAAATTCCTTTTCATTCATGCTTCGCTTGAGGAGAAAAGAAAGAAGGAGGTGGGGAGAGTTGGGTCATGATTTTTCTTTGGAGGTAGAAAAAGAAGTAGTTTAGGCTTTTTATAGGTTATTAGGGATTTTAAAAATCAGGAATTCAGTTGGATTCAAACTGCTTGACTTAATAGTTTAGGACGGAATTTAATTAAGGTTATAATTTTTGAAAATAAGATTTGAATTGGGTAAGTTAGGATAGATATGATTATTGTTAGGATTTAGATTACGATTAGTTAAGATTTATGAAAAGATTTGATATGATAGGAGTTTGGATTAGAATTAGGTTTTGGGTTATAGATTATTGGGTTGGGTCTCAATGGTAAAGGGTTATGGGCTAGAAAAAGGAAAAGATATGAATAATAATTACAATAATATTAATAAATACTAATAATCAAAAAAAGATAGTAGTAATAATAATAATAAAATTATCAACATTAAAAATATTATCTAATAATACTTGATAAAAATACTACCATTAATAATAATGACTAAAATAATACAATAAGAATACGAATAATAACAATATCAATATTAACAATAATAGCAACTACAATAATAATAATAGTAACATAGTAATAGGAAAAATACTAGCTAATAATTAAAATGATAATACTTAATAATACTAAATATAAATATAAGGCCAAAATACCATTTACTACCTTAAGATAATTTGAACTATAAGTCAAGTTAATAAATAATAATAAAATAATCAATAAAATAAAATTAATATTTTAGAAAAAATATAGTATTTTAGATCAGGGATATTACAATGTGCTTTAAGATGCAAGAGTCTAAACTGTTTTAACATTAACAAGCAATAAGTTACAGTTGAATTAGAAACAGTATGCAAAGCATATCAAATAGAGAAACTAAAACATGCAAAAGCTAGAGAATTGAATTTTAGTCACCCTGCAACAAATTAGGGTGAGTAGTCAACTCAAATGTGGCAATATTGAGGTCTTCTAGGCTCTGCTTCCTAGAGCAGAGTCCTGAGACAATTATATGTATTCTGTGGTTCTCATTTTCTTGAAATCATCCCCTACACACAAAAACAGAGAAGAAATTTAACTATTAGTAAACTTAAAAGAAACTTACCGTTCCTCCCTGACAACGGAGCTAAAATTTGATCGAGTTTAACCTGTGCACAGAAAATTTAAAGTTTAAAATTAAGAATAAAGAGTTCTAATTGGTCAATTCTACCGCTATAGCAAGTAGCTATACGGGTCATGATCCATAAGGAGGGACTGCAATGGATGCGTTTGGGTAAGTTCTCTTTCTAAGTTACGAAACCGGTTAAAGATCTTCTTTATTTTGAAAAAGAGAATACTAAGTTAAAATAAAGAAGGTAAAGGATAGAAGATGAGTTTGAAATCGTTTGAGTTAGAAGAGTTATTAAATTAAAAGAGAAAAGAATGAAAAGAATAAGGAAAGAAAATATTGAAAACGAATAACATATCTTAGAGTAGATTAAAGCAAGGCAAGCAAAGGAATTACATAGAAGCAACGATTGACTAAAATGAGTAACGATGAAGAAAAGTAGGAAAGTTATATTGATTGTCTCCCTCAATACAAATCTCTTTAAAGAAAATTACATCTAGCATCACTCTAAATACAATTCTTCCTCTCTTTTCTTTCACAAAAACTCTATAGTCTAAGCGATAAAGAAAATATAATAAAAAGAATGCAACTAAAGTAAAATAATAAAGAAAAAACTGAAGAAACGAATAGAAGAAGCTTTATTAAAGCTGTCACTATCAATTATAAGAACTTCTCCTTCTCCACAAAATAACTCTTAAACTATATCCTAGAAATTATACTTGAAATTTGAAAAAAAAAAACTAAAGAAAATCTTAAGTTTTAATCTATCCTTGGAGATGCCCTTTTCCCTATGTTCTACCTCTCTATTTATAGTAGAAGTAGTGGATAGACTCCTAATAGAAGTTGTGCAACCATCAAGAGATATATCTTCAGAACTTGAATTTAAACTTTGAAATTAAAATAATATCATTTCTCTTGACTTAGGGAGCAAGCCATTATCAATTTTTGAATTTGAATTCTTCCCTTTTCTCATTTGATTTATTTAGAATTTTATGTGAAAATTCATTTTGAATTGGTCTGCAGCTAGTTGGCATGTTAATTACTGAATATGACTAATCAAATGACATAATTAGAAAAAATGAACAGCATACCTTTAAGTCCGCTTTCTGAAGCATCTTGAATCATCAGATTTAATTTTTATAGTGGAAGTTATCATCAAAATACTAAAAGATATTCAGTCTGAATTCGAATCTAAATTAATTTAGAATTTTGAATTTACTTAGATTTTTCTCCTTATCTCCAAATATGATGCTTCATATCGTCCATTTATCAAGAGATATATTCTTAAAATCTTCGTTTGAACTTTAATTTTTGAGAGAATGTTCTTTCTCTTTAACTTGGAAAACAAGTCATCTTCAAATTTGAGTTTAAATTTGAATTCTCCCTCTTTATCTCTGACTTGAAGCTTAAGAAATCTGAATTAAGTTGATTTTCTTCTTTATCTTCAATTAGGACTGGGATTATCTTTTAATTTCTTAGCTTGTTGGGCTTGTTGGGCTTCTTTTTAATCTTTTAGGGTTCTTTTTTTTCTTCTTTTAATTATAGAGGTATGCACAGTACTAAGAAAAAATATAATTACATAATATTATTTTATAAAAATAAATATGAAAATATGACTAAAAATATGCACATTTGATGAACAATCATTATATTTTGAATTAACACGAGATTTTCTCCTTTCAAACTGTTTTGTTTTATCTCCAAACGGGTATATTTCATTTTATTATGACTTTATCAGTGTTTATTGACTGATTTAGCTCTCTAATGATATTTACATACTGCCTATATATATGAGTCATCGTGGGAGAAGTTTTTGACCAAAGTTAACAAGTTTAATATAAGTTTTTAAAATCAAAGTTTTTAACGGAGAAATCAAGTTTTTGCTTTCAATTTTTAATAGCTCTCAATTTCAAATCATTCTCTGCAAGTTTTAAGTTCTCAAGTTTTATTTTCTCAACTGAATTTTCTTTCACACAAACTTTTTGAGCTTCATTTCTCCACTCAAAACTCTAGAAAGTTATAAAGATAGAGTTTGTGACCTTTATGGTTGCCAAGAGTTTGTAAATTTTATTGACTTTGTGCTACCTCTTGTGTAGAGAATTGAAAATTTGAGTTGTGTACTTGGAGTCTTATGTTGGCCTTGTAGTTCTTTTGTGAAAGTTTCTTTGTGGATAGTGAAATCATTCACGCAGTGAAGGCGACGATGTAGAGCTTGGTGCTCAAACATTAAAACAAATCTTTTGTGTTAGCGATTGATTTCTCTCTTACTTCATCTCTATTACTTGCACTTTTGTTTTTGCGTATCTCTTTCACTTGCACTTATGTTTTTAGTTTTATTGCACTTGCTATTCATCTCTTGCATCATTCATACTTGTAGGTTTTTCTCTTTCAATCAAGAAAGTAATTGAGAACCTCAACTCTTATCTAGAGGAATATAAAGAAAGTTCTAGAGCCCTTAATTGGGAATTCAGTTTCACCTCTTAATTTGAGTTAACCATTTGCATTCATTTCTAATTGTTGCATTTCTGCATTATTTTAGCATCACACCTATTCACCTCCCTCTAGATGTACTTTCGATAACTGATTCAATGTTTTTGTTGAACTTGTATAAGTCGACTAATAGTATGTATAAGTCAACTAGGTTAATTCAAAAATAGACATTCACGATATAACGTTCAAGTATAAATCAACTAGATTTTTTTATAAGTCAACTAGGAAAGTTGGAGTTTAAAATAAATGTTTTTATTGAAGAGCTATAAGTGACTTGTAAAATGGATAAGTCGACTTGACTGACAAATAAGTGATATCAGTGCTCTCTATTGGACATTATAAGTTGATTAGAGTAGGGATAAGTCGACTAAGGATATGTGTAAGTGTGTGTTCAAGGCTTAATTTTCTAAAAATATAGAAAAATATGTGAAAGTCTTTCGAGCTCTTGTACTCTTTGATCTCCAAGTTTAAGCCATGTCTTCAATAATATTAGTCTATTTGTTCTACAAGACATATGTGAGTACAAAAACTACAAATACATAACACATACATAAGTTTATTATCATCAAAGTATACAAATTATAAACATGTGATGGACATGTAAGGGCAAGATCCAACAGGAGATACTTTCTCGAAGAGCCGACTCCACAGGGACTCTAACCTCAGGGAGGAGGATCGGAGAATCCACCGGCTCGGTGGGCTCAGCTCGGTCAGAGGGTTTCTCCACCCGAGATGCAGTAGGTGGTGCCGCTATCCGAGATTCCTCCCCTACTGATGGTTCAGACCCCCTCCAGCTTCATCAGCCTCTGTTCCATGTCCACTGCGTCAGAACCAAATCAACAGCGTGATAGTTTGACAACCAACTCAGAGCAACAAATACGCAGAGATGCGAAGTGATCCTCCAGTGACTCCCTGATTTCTTTTATTTGTCCTGTAGCGTAACTGGAAGGTCCACTCGAGAAACTGAGCATGTTCCCTTCTTCCCGACCAGGAGCAACAGAAAGAGCTACTCAAAAAATTGGGTCCATTCCCTCATTCCTGACTAGCAGCAATAGAATGAGCTGCTCGGGAGACACCCATTTCCTCCTTCCCGACTAGCAGCAATAGAAAGAGCTACTTGAAAAACTGGGTCTATTCTCTCTTTCCCCCGACCAAGACTCTGAGAAGAAGAGATGGAGGGGGCATCTGTTATGGTCAAAATTATGACCCCTATGAGATTGTGACACCTGACAAATGTAACACCCCAATCCCACGGGTACGGAGACGTTACTACGACGTATATACGCAGGTTGGAAATACCCTCACGTATATAGGTTAAGCATCAGTACAGGCAAGAATCAGAATACGAAAGCATAGTGATATATATATCCCAATAATAACACAAGTACACAGTTATGACAAAGCATGATATAATAAATTGAGAATATAAGATCACCAAGAATCGTAAAAGCAGGATGTACAATATAAAATATGGGAAAGTACTCACGAGTAATAAGATAAGAATCTCGCGAGCCGATCAAGAAGAGGCTGGAAGAAAGAGGATCCGGACAGACAACCGCTAATCCACGCTTCTGCTGTGCACTCTGATCAACTACAGTAAGACCGTCACGGTTCAGACTCCAGAATCTGGACATGAGGATCCAGGGTTGTCAGAAAGCAACCCGGCGATTATATATGATAAAGCTAGTTGGCGTGCTCAGGTAGTCACACGTGTATATGATCAAGTGATGTGGTTCAGGCATACAGGTACAGGCAATGACAAGTAACATGAAGGAAATTAAAGGAATAAGAGTAAATCTGAAATCAAGTAAATACATGTATATCAATAAATCTAAATCGGAAAACATGCATAGAAAACGGTATCGAGAGCATTGGTACACATAAACATGTGATAATTACGTTAAACATGCGATAAATGCAAGTATGGACAAAACTAGTTGTACAAGCTCAAATTATAGATTCACGAGATTGATACGTCAAGGGGATAATCCAAATAAGGAAACCCTCAACTATATGCCATATATCCCATGTCGCCATCATCTGAGTACATACAACTTGAGTTGCCCTCAGAGTAACAGAACCAGAGTGTGTCTGGAGTAATCATTATATCACAGAAATCATATGTCATAAAGCAGGGTGTCAACTCAGGGCATAACACCTATCAAATGATTCATCACTATAACTAGAGAATATAAAGGTATTACATTTTAAGTTATACAATAATAATAATCAGTATTGCTTGATATTTCAATCGCTCCCTACCAGTGCCTCACATCGCTAATAGTCCATACTAGAGTTCGCACTCTAGTAGAACTTATTTGGGTCTGATATGTGAGTACCAGGACCCGAACAAAGAAGAGACCAAATATCACACGTTCCTAATCTTATTACAGTTTGGTTGTTACATTCTTATGTTATTCATCCGATCCATATGCTTATATATGTGTTACCGGTATACATACATCCACTTATGAATAAGACGAGTTATTACTTGAAAACTGATAAATCTGATGGCTCATATTTATAGTGGGACCCGTCTCTGCCCGGGACAACCGCTCAGGAGTACAGGCTACTGCTTCCGGGAACTTTTCATTAGCGCCTCACACGACACTTCAGATATCAGGCTACTGCTTTCGGGACTTATCATTACGTGCCCCCACACGACACTTCAAATATATTACCATTATTAATATGACATCATACCGGTATCCATCAGTTTCCCCACCCTAGTATAAGTTGATTACTTTATTAAATATGTCATCCAGTGATAATGTTCACAAGGTGTCCACAGTGAATACAGTAATCCAACATCCATGATTAGTCAATACGGGGATCAATAAGAGTATGACATCAGGAGAATAATATCAGAAGTCTCCCTGTTATAAGAGTTCAGGAATACAAGAATACAGGAGCATAGGAGTTTAGGAGTACTAGAGGTCTGGTAACAGTATAATAATCATGCCAAGTCCCCGTAAAAGTGATAATCATGAATATACAATGTAATATATGTGTAACGTATTCCAGTCAGGTGCCACAATATCAGGTCAAGTGTGCTAATACCATGTGAAAGCATGGCAAGTAAGTGATAGCATGTTAATTGTCAAGTGTCATATATCAGGTGTCAGGTGTCAAGTGATAACATATCAAGTACTGGTGTCAGATATCAAGTGTCAGGTATCAGGTGTCAGGTAATAACATGTCAATTACCGGTGTCAGATATCAAGTGTTAAGTATCAGGTGTCAAGTGATAACATGTCAAGTACCGGTGTTAGATATGAAGTGTCAAGTATCAGGTGTCAAGTAATAATATGTCTGTTGACACTTTAAAAAGACAAGACTCTTGACTGGCCTGAACAATGTCTAAACTTGTTGACATTTATAAAAGACAAGTGACAGACAAGCTGATGACCAGTTCTCTACCCATCTCCGAGGGACAAAGCATCAACTTAGACTCTACTGATCCAGTGAAGCAGACAGTGAGCCCAGATTGTCTTTGAACAGACCTCAGCAGGTCTAAGATGCTAACACTTAGCATCACATGAGCCTAAAGGGATAGCCTCGCTTGAGAGGCTAAGATTGTCCAACTTTGCCTTCAAGCCATTCAAAGCTCCGTCAGGAAGCTAACTTATAGTTTCGCCTGAAGTGCTCAAGTTAACTCCGCAGAAAGTTAACTTCGCTCGAAGCCACACACAACCACGCAGAAGGATGTTCGGTAGCTTCGCCACAGATGTTATCTAGCTCTGCTGGAGAGCTTTCTTCTGACTTCGCCAGATGCTCCTTCCAGCTCCGCTCGACGCGGCAGCTTCGCTGCGGGTCTGTTATGATCAACCTTTGACCAATTAAATCTCCAGATGAGATCAAATCTTCAAGATCAAATCTAAGCAAGATCAAATCTGAGATCAAATTTGACAGTTGATTGCCATAATCGCTTGACTCTCCTAAAACGAGTAAGAGGATCAGGGAGATCTTTCAATTATATGGAAAGAATCAAAACAGATCAGGACCGACCTACCTACTATTCCTAGCTTCGCAGAAGCTTATTTTAGCCTCGCAACAAGGCTACTTTTCAGATTTGAACAGATTTGATTCAATTTGTTTCCAGATTTTCAAGGGACAATTATACCCCTGCTCTCCCTATAAATAACCCACCAGAGGCACAGGAGAGGGATCTCCACAAGAAGAGACGCACACGCAAGGACGTACAGACGACCGTGCGCACAGAGAGAGAGGCTAAACAGAGATCTATTCTCTTGCTTCTAATAATTCAGAGACTTAGAGATCTGCTTCTCTAATCAGGCTGATACCCTAATACCTTCCTTCCTCCCAAGGAATCTCTAGAACCATGCGAGAAGGAATTCCTAAGTGAGGCGGTTTTGAGAAGTAACAAGAGGGTTCTATCAACCTTCTATTCTCCGATTCCCCGAACCAGGCAAGACAGGAATCTCATCGCTCGCATCGTCAAAGGGACAAAGTGGTCGCGTGCTAACCAGACCCCTACCGGCACACTTCTCCAGAATCTCCGAGGAGATCTGCTTGTAATCTTTTGTGTTACTTATAATTTAGCTCCTCGATCCTTTTTCTTTTTTTGTAAGTTTTCCCCTTTGCAAATCAATGGAAAACAAGATGGCGACTCCGCTGGGAATTGATTTCTCCACTGCTGAGAAACAAGTGTCACAATGTGACGAACAGACCTTCGGGTCTATCTCTGAATTCAAGGAAAGCAATGTGGCCAGAGCCCCTCTGGCTAAATCTTCAAAGCAAGTCTCTGTGGAGACAGATAAGGCTCTCTGCGAGCCTACTGCGGTCTTCTGGCGCAACAAGGAAGCAGGCCCGCAGTGTAAGCCTATCACTTTCGAGAACCTGGTCATTCACTTCGACCAAGGAAAATTTGAAGAAGTCCTCTCTGTGAGTGGTCTAATGCTTTATGCACGGAAGCATAGAAAGCTCCATGGCCAGGCCTCAGAAGCAGAATTCTACCAACACCCCTCAGCCTCGCGTGTGGCTAGTCAGGTTCCCTGCGAACCTAAGTCTCCCTTGTCAAAGCAGATGTGGAGGCCAAAGAAGAAGGCTTTAAATAAAGCCTCAGGCGTAGCTACGCCACAAGTGCGTCTCTCTTGCGAAGAAAAAGGCAAGATGCCTGCCTGCTCTAACAAGGCTACTAGCCGCGAAGTCATAACGGCGACCGTACCTTCGCCCAATTCAAGAGCAGCAACTCATCGCCCAATCTCGTTCTCATGAGCGAATCTACTGTACCTCAGGTACGCATAATGTTCATAGCCGCGAAGCTGGAACCAAAGCACCACAGCGTGCTTCGTTCCCCAGTTCTTTAAGTACTAAGCTCGCTCTTCGCAGCGTAGCTAAGGGATTGTCCCTAAGTGCTGATAGCGTTGCTTATGCAGCTTCAGCGCCCAAGGGCTTTTCCAAAGCTTTTAGCCGCGAAGTTAGGGCCAAAGCACTATCTAAGGCTAATCGTCTTCGCCGCAGCATAGCGGATAAAGCACCACAGCGTGCTCCGCTTCCCAGTCTATCAGGCGCTAAGCTCGTGCTTTGTGGCGGAGCTAAGGGATCGTCTTAAGTATTGACAGTGCTTATGCAGCTTCAACATCCAAGGGCATTCCCAAGGTTCATAGCCGCGAAGCTAGAGCTGAAGCACTATTTAATGCTAATTGCCTCTGTGGCGATAAAAGGAGCAGAACATCGTCCTATGCACAGTCTAACAGGGCCTCTACGCTGGATCGTCTAGGCCCAACTGGGTCTGACTTGCGAGAATTCTTGACAAGTAAATGGAGGTCCGAATCTTTCCAAACTATTTCCCCCTGTTGTCAACAAGTGGGATGCTAGTTGGTGACAGTCCACTCGGTCCATTGCCAGCTGGGACCAATTCCCCCCACTCCTCCAGCCCGACGATCAGTTTTTGATCGATTGTCGGTACAAACTCCGGTGAAACATCGTAAAAGGAGCATATCACGAGATTTACCCTCTGCATCCGTTAACATGACCGGAAAAGGACGAGAGCTACATAGGGGTAGAACGAGCATCCCACAACACTCCCTACGGCTTCCCAGATCCGGATTATAGCCCAGTCTTGGGCGAAGTCTTGGTACATGAAGAAGCTGTCTTCCGCAACACCAGATCTAGGTTGCAATACCCTACAATTACGAACAGCCATCTTCCTCAACTGCAGTAGCCTCACCAGAACCAAGGAGAGGATCAATTCAATGGTCCTGATGAGAGGATGAAAACAGTGGGTATGGCTCTTCAGCGACAGTCAAAGCTCAGTGCGAACAGACAGAGTATCAGTGAATATGGCTGATAACGGTAATGATGACCTTCGTCGACGCTTGGAAGCTCAGGAGCAAACTTTAAAGACCAGCAAGAAGTTTTTGGACAACATTCAACAGATGCTCCTCAACTCCTCAATAACTGGAATAATAATGATACCGAGGAGTAACCATGATGAGGAGAACATCTTAGCAATGAACAGCTAAGGACGAGAAGTCAAAGATGGTTCTTCTTTGGACGCTGAAGTCCTTAAAGGCATCCAAGCTCAAATCGCATCCCTAGCTCAGATGGATGAATTAAAGAAAGTAGGGGCATCCGTCCTTACCCCTGGAGTGGGATTCAGTACCATATCCACCAAAGTTCAAATAACCAACGTTACATACGTACGTGGCAAGAGCTCGCCAAACCAGCACATCTACTATTTCCATCTCAAACCGGTAATGTTATAAACAATAATGCTATCATGGCTAGGCTGTTCATTGGCACCTTAAAAGGGGTAGCATTTGACTAGTTTCCGAAGTCTCCCTCCGGGCTCCGTCAATTCCTGGATCGACCTGGAAACCCGATTCCTCTCTCGTTTCTATGAGGACGATACCGAGGTACCATAAACTAGCTCCTCTCCCACCATGCAGAAGAAGGCGAATCTGTCCGTGACTACATTGAGCGGTTCAGAACTTGTCTTTGATGTGCTCAGCAGGGATGCATTTACCCATGCTCTTACAGACGTGCAGGCACAACTTCTTATACCAAGTAGAGGTTCGCATGGGGCTGTCAAAGCCCATACCTGAAAGAACTGGTCGAGCAAGCCGAGATAGCCGAAAAGTCGGCTAAAAAAGTTCGAACCATCCCTCCTAAAGGCAAATGGGGTATAAATAATAAAGGACGTAGCAACATGGCGCAGTCTTCTTAAGCCAAAGGGAAGGAGACTGTGTCCGTTGAATTGTCAAGGGATGTTCAGTCGAAGGCCAAGAAGAGCGGCTTTAATAATCAGGAGTCTAAGTTTCCTCCGAAACAGTACTCCTTCAAAGATGATCAGGTGGCTACAATATTCCATTTACTCCACAAAGGGAATAATTGAAGCTGCTATATGCTCGACGTTCCAATAAAATAGGACGCACGATGATCCCAATACTGTCTCTTCCACAGGATGATTCACCATCCTACTTACAAGTGCTTTGTCCTCAAGGACAGAATTCAGCTTTGATCGACGCTGGAGTCCTGACACTGAAGTCAGAACAAAGAAAGTCACAGCAAATATGGTGACCCTCGAGTTCGGCAAAACCCCAAAGGTCATAGTTCCTGAAGGACTTATCCAATCCCCTGCGCCACGGCTGGAAGTCAAACATCCTGCGGCTAAAACTCAAGATAATAAGGGTCTTGTTCCCTTACACACTGGAGACAGGGAAATCATGTGGATACACCCAGACATTGTCCAAGACGAACAATGGGATTCAAAGAAGTCCAAGTCGAAGGGCAAATCTTGCAATGTCATCTCCATCTTGCCAGACGATGACAATCTTACATCAGCTTCTCTCAGCGATCTAAAGGGAAAAGCGCACTTGCACGGTGCAGGCTGACGTACCTCACCCGACTGGTACTCGATCCAGAAAATCATACTTAAAACAGTATGAGAAGCTACTGACGAGACACCACAGCAAACGACGTCAGTGCAAGTACCAGCATCTACTTCGGTTCGTTCCAACCAAGGGAAGGGAAGCCTAAGGAAGTCCAGTTTGATCATGTCCTAAAGAAGCCTTCAGGCCCAGGGCTTGACACGCCCTTTCGTTTTTGACATATTGGCCCAGCTGGCCAATATCTTAGCTCGTATTACTATACACTAGCTCCTTCGTCTCTCAAGAGACAGAGAAGCACTCAGAGATGCGCTGGCTGATTCAAAATCATTCCTCACATATATGCCAGCGATCCCTAAAGATGACGCTCAGTCTCCGTGCCCTGAATGCCATCATGCACAGTCAAAGATACCAGCTATTACTTCACAGCGGAAGATATACTTCTCAAGGATAATAGCACGATTGACCTCTGTACTACACCGGATACATCGGTTCAACATGCGTTGAAAGGGTACAGGTTGATCCAGGGTCTGCACTCAGCATCATCCCCAAAGGCTCTACTTCCTCGGTATACCACTATACAGGTTGTCCGCACCACTACTACAATATACGATTTTCATGCCGGAGTATCATCCACTTGGAAAAATTCGACTCCGTTGCCAAATTGGGAGCCTGAAGTCAGAAGTGACGTGCTATGTCATTGAAGCTGACACATCATACAACTTGCTACTTGTGACGACCGTGGATCCACGCCAACTGGATCGTTCCCTCTACTCTGCACCAGTGCTTCAATTATGTTGAAGATGACACGACACTATGAACTGTCTTCGCTGAGAGCAACATTCAAAAGGGTGGAAAATTACTTCACTGACGCTCTCCTGTATCAAGAGACTGGTGAAACATCAAAAAATTATTGCCGGATGATGATGATGATAGTGGCAATGAAGCGGATTCAGAATCTGACGCAGACATGCCAGCAATTTTGATTGGTGAACCCATTGTAGCATGTCTTTAATAATCCCCATGTAACGCTCCTTCTGAAGATGAGGGCGAATGGGTAATTAATGATAATATTTCCTTTGATTATCCTGTGAGTGTTAGGTTTGTTTGAATCCATTATGGATAGCTCTCTGCACATGCCTTTATAAGACCAGTGCATCCGGCACACCCATGGAATCTGTAGAAGGGGCCGTTTTAGTGATCCCTCCATTCAAAGAAGGTCAATTACCAATAATATTCGGTAGAGCCCAACCACGAGGGTCCACAGCCACAGATTCAAGTTCAAACTCAGGCACCCCATAATTTTTCCATTACGTGCGACCAGCGCGCCATATAAGAAGAAAATGGGGTACAACCTAAAGCATAGAGAGGGCCTGAATTTTGGAAAAGGAAGGCGTAGTTTGCTGCGTAACTTTGTGCCAAAAGGGAAACCTGCAATAACAATGATAACACAAGTAGGGGGTTGGGATACGTTACCCACACCACCAGCAACGGTTCAATTCAGGATGGTGAACCGATTCCATCACATTCTGCCTCATCCTCCGATGGGACTCAGATGTCAGTGTGGGAATGATGTTCGAGAATCTCACCATTAATATGACCTCAGGTAGTCAATTGGAGCCTGCGGAATCTACTGATGAGGACCATGGGCTCAGCAATTAGATCTCCATGGGAAAAGCGATTCGAACTGCGTGAACCACCTACTGAAGATAGGTGATGCAGGTCAACTTGGATAGTCAAGATCACCCTAAACCCATCTTTATAAATGAAAACTTATCACTTATGGAAAAAGAAAAATTAATAATACTCGTAAAGGAGTATATAGACGACTTCGCATGGAACTATGAAGACATGCCCGGACTTGATCCACAAGTAGCCATACATCGTCTAAATATCAAACCTGACGCCAAGCAAGTCAAGTAGCAACAACGTCAGTTTCGCCCGAACATTATGGAGGCTATTGAAGCCAAAGTTCATAAGCTCATTGCATGTAGCTTCATACGGGAGGAACAGCATCCAGATTGGGTTGCTAATATTGTTCCCGTCCTCAAGAAAAATGGGAAAATACGGATCTGTATCGACTACCGAGATCTCAATACGGCTTGTGCTAAAGACGAATTCCCATTGCCCATCACCGATGTCATGATTGACAATACCTGTGGATTTGAAAGAATGTCTTTCATAGACGGCTTTTCAGGGTACAACCAGATTAAGATGTATCCCGACGACGAGAAGCATACTTCGTTCCAAATGCCATTGGGGGTATACTATTACACTGTAATGCCCTTCAGACTGAAGAACGCCGTAGCAACCTATCAGTGGGCAATGAACACAATTTTCCACGATCATCTCCGAAAAACAGTAAAATGCTATGTCGACGACATTGCTATCAAAAGCCGCAATAAGAATGACCATCTTCGTGACTTGAGAACGATGTTCGACATAATGCGAGCTCATCAACTGAAGATGAATCTGACAAAATCCTTCTGGGGAGTTTCGAGTGGCAAGTTCCTCGGGTTTATTGTTACATCAAAAGGAGTTCATCTTGACCCAGACAAAATCAAAGCCATTCAAAACATGCATCCACCTAGGAACCTCAAGAGCTTAGAGGATTGCAAGGTATACTGGCTTATATCAGAAGATTCATCGCAAATCTCTCGGGCCGCTGTCAACCGTTCACCCGACTCATGAAAAAGGGTGCTTCCTTTGTATGGGATCAAGCTTGTCAGGAAGCTTATGAGGATATCAAGACATATCTCACAAAACCTACAGTCTTGGTAGCACCCACATCAGGAAACCATTCTTACTTTATGTGAAAGCTATGGACAATTCTCTTGGTGCCCTGCTTGCTCAAAAAGACGACAATGGTCACGAACAGGCCATTTATTATCTGAGCAGGACTCTGATAGGGGCGGAATCTCGCTATAATCCTATCGAGAAGGAGTGCTTAGCTCTTATCTTTGTCGTTCAGAAGACACGACATTATTTGGTTGGCCAAACTATACATATCATCTCCAGAGTGAATCCTTTGCGTCTTCTCATGATGAAGCCATGATCATTGAATTCAAGATTAGCTAAATGGGCGCTTCTTTTGTCTCAATACGACATGATCTTTATCCCTCAAAAGGCGGTTAAAGGCCAGCCCCTTGCAGAGTTCTTGGCTGCTTATCCAGTTCTGGAACACTCAAAACTTCACGAAGATATTCCGGATGAAGTTTTCGAGTCCAATGTAACTTCAGAGGATGAAGTTTGATAGATGTTCTTCGATGGAGCATCACGATGGGCCCTAAAGGCAGAATCATTGCCGGCGTGGGGGTTGTGTTTATCTCTCCGCAGAATCATGTCCTTCCTAGAGCATTTTCTCTGACGGAATCATGCTCCAACAATATAGCGGAATATAATACTCTGCTCATTGGCCTTCAGCTCGCCCACGGAATGGGGGTACGCTACTCAAAGCTTACGGCGTTCAAAACTAATTATCAGTCAGGTTAAAAGCGAATATGAGGTCCGTCACGAAGACTTGGTGCCTTATTATCACACGGTCATCGAATTGGCTAATCTATTTGATGGTCTCTACATCGGCACGTGTCTCGATCTCAGAATACTAAGGCGGATGCTCTTACTGCATTAGCAACAACACTAGCCTTACTAGTCGACACCGAGTATCACCTCACAGTGGCGACTCGACACCTTGTCTGCTCTAAACATATGTTAAGAACCAGAGAGGTCTATAATATCTCGACGGAGCTGGAGCCGAGAGATTGGCAATTCCCTTTCATCGACTATGCCCTACATGGTCTGCTACCAGACAATCTTAAAGAAGCGGCATCTATCAGACGAAGGTCTCTCCATTTTCTACTACTATTCAACTCTGAAGACACTTTACCGTCGTTCATATGATGGTGTCCTCCTCCGTTGCCTTTCTAATTCAGAGGCGCAGAAAGTGCTTAAAAAGCACACAACAGCATTTGCGGAGCTCATCAGCCAGGTCCGAAACTTAAAGACAGATTACATAGGCTTGGATATTATTGGCCAACCATGATAGCTGATGTCATCCAATATGCATGAAGATGCAAAACATGCCAATTCATGCGGACTTCATACACTAGCCTCCGGAGTTGCTCCACCCAACTGTTGCTTCATGGCCATTTGAAGCATGGGGAATCGATATCGTAGGGCCAATCAGCCCTCTTCGACAAGAGGTCACCGGTTTATCTTGACAATAACCGATTATTTTTCAAAGTGGGAGGAAGCCATACCACTGGTTGAAGTCAAAAATTCTAACGTGGTTAATTTTATCAAACACCATGTCATCCATCGATTTGGTGTCCCTAGGCGGATCATCCATGATAACGGTCCCCAATTCATAAGCCAGGTATTATATCGATTCTGCGATAAATACCGAATTCAGAATGTGGCTTCAACTGCCTATAATCCCGCCGCTAATGGCCTGGCGGAAGCATTCACAAAACAATCATCAAGTTACTCAAGAAGTTCATCTCCTCGAATAAGCGAGATTGGGACGAAAAGCTTGGTGAATGTCTTTGGGCCTACCAAACCACGGTTCGGATCCTGACAGGTAATACGCATTTTTTCCTAGTGTACGGGTGTGAAGCAGTCATACCATTGGAAATTCAGATGCCGTCATTACGAGTTGCTCTGACCACTAAGATAACATCAGAAGACAATGATCGGTTGCGTCTTCAAGAGCTCGAAGCCCTAGATGAGAAGCGACTATAAGCTCAGCAGCACATCGAGTTGTATCAAGCTCGAATCTCAAAAGCCTTCAACAAGAAGGTCAAACAAAGAGTCTTCCAGAAAGGAGATATGGTTTTAGCCGTCAGACGACCAATGATCATGACGCACAAAACTAAAGGTAAATTTCAGCCTAAATGGGAAGGACCGTTTGTAATAGAAACAGTCTATTCAAACGGAGCATATCGCCTTATGACTTCAGATGTCGATTTACTCATGATGCCGATCAATGGCAAGTTCTTAAAGAAGTAATATCCTTGATTAAGGATCCTTCTCATGATCAAGTTAACACTACACCTCTGATCAAGACCTTCAAATCCAAGGTACGCAGGGAGTGCCCCTCCCTTCCTCCAAGCGAGATCATACAACCATAAACCGGTAGGAACCTGGTCATACACTAGTTGTCTCAAAGGAGAATCAAGGTTACACATGTACTAACCATTTAATCCAACACCTTTAACGGTTAAGGATAGAGGAAAATATTGGCCTTTAAGCCCAACATGAGTCCTCGACAACTCATCATGCTAAGGGAAATAGCATGGCTAGCCCGACTCAAAAGGTAGTTGGTAAAGGCATATCAAACCCGTTGACAGCTGAGGATTTGCTAAAAATCCTAAGGGACATGTTCCCATTTGATTCCCTCTCCAAAATCACTTACAAATTCTCATCCATAGAATGGTAAGACCACATATAAAGATCTTTCCATCCATTTCGCTATTACGTTAACATTAAACCTATGACAGTGATTTCCTCGTTTCTCCCCGTGAGAACGAGACCCTTTTCATGCTATGTTTAACAGTATATCTTTGGCATCCATTTCGCTGTTACGTTAACATTAACCTATGACAGTGATTTCCTCGTTTCTCCCCGTGAGAACGAGACCCTTTCATGCTATGTTTAACAGTATACCTCTGGCATCCATTTCGTTATTACGTTAACATTAAACTTATGACAGTGATTTCCTCATTTCTCCCCGTGAGAACGAGACCCTTTTCATGCTATGTTTAACAGTATACCTCTGGCATCCATTTCGCTATTACGTTAACATTAAACCTATGACAGTGATTTCCTCGTTTCTCCCCGTGAGAACGAGACCCTTTTCATGCTATGTTAACAGTATACCTCTGGCATCCATTTCGTTGTTACGTTAACATTAAACCTATGACAGTGATCTCCTCGTTTTTCGCAATGAAAACGAGACCTTTTTCCAAATAAGGACTACCTTGAGCTTGGTGGCTTCTCAATCGGTTATGTCATTGCGACCTCTGAACCGCAGATTACCAAGTCTCACTTTTCAGTCCGTCAAGGACTACCTTGAGCTTGGTGGCTTCTCAATCGGTTATGTCATTGCGACCTCTGAACTGGCAGATAGCCAAATCTCACCTTTCAGTCCGGCAAGGACTATCTCTTTGTCATCATATGACAATTTTGAGCTTGGTGACTTCTTAATCGTTATGTCATTGCGACCTCTGAACCGGTAGATAGCCAAGTCTCACCTTTCAGTCCGATAAGGACTATTGCTTTGTATCATACGACAGAATTTCGAGCTTGGCGGCTTCTTAATCGGTTATGTCATTGCGACCTCTGAACCGGCAGATAACCAAGTCTCATCTTTTTAGTCCAGTAAGGACTATTTTCTTAAGTGGTTGTAATACAACTTGGAAGCGAGAATTCAGAAGATAAAACAAGTTGGAAACACAACAGGGGAGTCAAAATGAAACTACTTTTATTGATTCCAGAAAAAAAAGGGAAGGGATACATGAAGGCACATATATTACAGCCTATGAGGGTGCTTCATAAGATTTGATCCGTCCTTCAAGAATGGCCAGCCTTGTCTTCCTATCGTCAGCAGCCCTGACAAGCGCCTGTGACCTCAACTCAGCCTCATTAAAGCTCGCCGTCTGAACCAAGCGAGCTTCAATTTCAACCAAGGTTGCTCTCTGTGCTAGCTCCTACCGCAAGACTTCGTCATTCTGGGCCTTAAGCTGTTCGAGCCGGGCAGTCTCTTCAAGACGCACTGGTTCAGCCTTGGACAAAAGAAGATTAGCCTTCCTGATCATTTCCTTGACCTTTTTAATTTTATCCTCAGCGTCAAGAAGAGCACTGCTAGAAGCGTCTATGGCGTCCCCGAGCTCTACCTTCGTCGTCTCCAAGGATTTCAAGTCAGAAGAAATGGCCTTAGCGGCTTCCTGAGCGGCAAGATGAGTTTCATGCATCTGAGCGACAAAGTGCGCAAGCTGCTCATTAACTGAAAACTCCAGGTCTGAATGGCTAAGACGGTGCCATTCGTTTACATCCCTCTCAAGTTGGTCCACCAAAAGCTCCAATGCAGCGGCCTGGTCATCCCTTCCAAAGTCTCGGATACTCTCAATGCTTCGGAAGAGGACCACCTTTAAAGTAGAGAATGAGGTAGTCGAGCCTTTCAAAATCAAAGCGATGGATCGCTTCAAGCACTTTTAAAAGCTATCAATTAACTCAGCCACAAATTCATTCTCGGCCTCAATCACTCCTGGCAGACGAGTAGCCCCTGAAGATTCCACTGGCTTTATTGATACTACTATGGAGGGAATAGTAGAAGCACTGGCCGCAACAACATGAGAGGTCGTCGGTGATCTCGGAGGAGTCCTCATTGAAACCAGTACACTAGCTACAACCGAGGTAAGACTAGTGACTATTTCTGGAAGAGCGGGCTCAACCACCAGTGTTGGAGAAGTAGGACTGGTAATAACCCTAAGCTCCGCACCTGGTAAGATAGGCGGCACTGGCGAAACCAATGGCACCTCACTCATTGATATAGTTGGAAGTGAGATTGGCTCTGTGACTATCGTCCCCTCAATTTCAGTTCCTCTGGCTGGTTCAGGCTAATAAGAGGGCAGATCGCCATACAAAGCATCCAACTCAGCAGCATCCGCCGCGGTTGAAGTACTTACTTCACCCCTAGATCCCTCAAGAAGATTGGTTGGCTCTCTTGAAGTCGATGCACCCAAGGCGGAACACCTGCAACAAGACTTTGTTTAGGCAAGGCATAGCAAATAGCAAGAGTCAAAAGGTCAAAACATTACCAAAAGATAATGTCGCCTCAATCGTCTTGACGGCTGCATCAGTCCCTACGGGCTCTATTGGAAAATATTTGGCGGAGTCAACACGAATGGCTGGCCCGCCTTCGCTTATCGAACCCTCCGTGGTCCACCCAAAAGAGCTAGAAGCTACGGGACTTCCTTTTGAAGTCCCAACGCCTGAAGGACCTACATCAGCTGCATCACCTCCAGACTCTTCCGAGACGGCGAAATAACCAGCTTCATCGCCTTCCCTATAAGTAAACAGGGGATCATAATGCTCCCCTTGTTCTCCGACAGCTTCAGCTCTCGGGCTTCTCACTGCCTCAGTTCCTGAATTATAAAGCAAATAATGAGCCGTCTGGAACACATAAGAAATATATTACAAAAATGAAGCTGATCTTACCCGGGTCCAGAGCGGCTTTACCAGTAGTCGGCTTAGAAACCGAAAATTTAGCTACTAATGGGGTAGAAGGAGGAGGCGCTGCAGATAATTCGCCCTCTGCAACAGCCGTAGGAGCGTAGCGATGAGGCTTCTTCACTACCCTCTTCCTACGAGATCCACCTTCCCGCTTTCGCTTGAAGTGGACGTCAGGATCTTCTTCCTCTACTTCTTCAACATCGACCTGTTCTACGGGGGCCGTACCTACCCCGCCAGAAGCAGCTGCTGGAGTCTCAGCACCTGTATCCGCTTCGAAGCGAGGACTTCCTGCATCCGAGGCTTCGCTGTCATCAACGGCAATGAATTCCCCGAGGCCTGGAATGCGAACCCTTTTACCCTCGCTCTTCTCAGTGACCTTCCGCTTCAGCCGCTGAGAGATTAACTTTACACCAAAGGAGTTGATAGAATATCCAGTGGGTGTGGAGTTCGAGGTTTTGTACCACTAACAGAATCCCAGGGCCGTCAAAAGGTTTGGAGTCCTTAGCGGTATGCACAGCCGGCCTCAGTACAGCCAGCAAGGAAGAACCGCCAGGCACGGGCTCCATCGATGAGACTCCCCATGAAGGCCAGATTGCTGTTTGGATTGCCTACGTACAGTGGTCATACCCAAACTGGCGGGCAAACCGACTCGGAACATAGGGCTCCAAGTAACAGGTGTCCCCACTTCTATATAACAAGTGTGATGGCCGGATGCTAACTAGCCACTCGAAGACTCCCCTACTCAATGACGTCTGTCCTTCTCCCACATCCTTGAATTCTTCACCGTAGCCTACATCGTGAATATAGGGGAAGCATCGGAAAAGGCTATAAACGTCATGACGGCACAGCAGTTTACGGACCGCAGCCACATAAGTCTTTGACCATGAACACCCCTCAAATCTATGGAGAAGCGCCATTCGAACACCTTTTGGGGCTCCTCTCCAGCTTGGATGATGGAAGGACAGTGAAGGGTGAACCACGCCATCAAATAAGTATATGGCAGGCTTATTCTGGGTTTGGTCCGTCGCAGGGCAAAATAGTCCCCTTTCCCCGCTTCGTCATTGGTGGCCTACAGAAAGCCTCCGTCAATGCGCGAAGGCCTCTCTGAATACAGCACACCATGGCTGGAAGGAGTCCAAGGGAACGACCATGGACTAGACGAACGGCAGGCAACAAGACAGTCGGATGAATGACGTCGCCAGATGAAGACAGCACCACACATCTTTTCAACCAGACCGTCAAGAAACCAGCCAGAAGTACCTTTCGGGACGTCGGTCGACGAGCCTGGTGGTGGAAACTCCGAAGAATATTGCCTTTCTCATAGGGGTCGTCATCTTCTTCTAGAATTAGATCCCCTTGAGAATGCTCTTGCATCCGGCGAAAGATGTCTTCATCAGCAACTCCATAATGAGCCGCTCCAGGGGTATTTTTCATGTCAGGGAACAAATAATTTCCCCAGCTTTTCAAACTGCATGAAGTTCCTTTGTGGCTCCCATGCATGCTGGAGCAAATGTACAGGTGGCACATCAACTCCCGATAAGTCTCAAATAAGGCAGGCTCCTGCTTCTCCAGAAGTGCCATTTTCGCTTCGCATGGGAAATATTCTTCATATGAAAAAGACCCCAAAGTCAAATCAGAGACTTCCCACATCTCATGCAAAGCCATACCCAATTCGCCAACAGGAGTGAAGAAGGTCTCTATAGCAGAGCAGTATAACTCAAGGATGGCGTAAAAGTTCGCTACGCTCATCTAAATGCCATAACAGGTCGCCCTAACGGCCCCATAAAGCCCCAGCCTCTCCAGATCCTCCTCAAAATAAGCAAGGGCATATAGAGTCAAGTCCCTCCACCATGCCTTGGGAGGGTGAATCCACCCTGGAGTCCAGAAATCAGTGGCTGAATAATTGCCACGAACCTTAAAGAATTGATTCCCAAAGGTCTGAGCCACCGCAGGATTTTCTCCCACTGGGATGTTTGGCAGTACATTCCAGGGTGGAGACCCAATATGCAGCGAGGAGGACCCGTCCTTGTGTAACCGGGTGAGGGAAATATCAACTTCCCTACGTGAACGGATTCAGTACTCCGACTCACTTGCCACTGCATCTTTTGAGCCCTCATCACGCATTGAAAAAGGACAAGGGAAAATGCCGCTTGCTAGACGGGAGATAGAACTTCTCGCCATCAATTGGAAAATCCACTGCCCTTCTCCGGCTAGCAGCTGGCGATCATGGTCTGGCGCCGTATCTCCAAACATGAAGCCGGGCTTCCAATAGATTCTTCGGTCAGAATCTTCAAGGGGATTAGTAGTTAAGATGCTCCTCATGGTGCGCTGATCCCACCATGAATAAGTGTGTCCCGAGCGGGAGAGCTTCGCTCGCTGAATAGTGAAGCCTGCCCTTGAAACTGTAGGCTGACGTTGCCATCTAGCCCCCTGGCTGTGCCAATAGACTGTTCAGAGGACCAGGAGTATAGTGCACTGCAAGAGCAAGAAAAAACTATGAATAGTTCATCAGCCAAACAAGGGCTAAAACAAGAATGCAATTTTTGTTAAGGCATAGCCTCGCTCTCCGAGCGAAGCTGGCCTAATGATAGCTTCGCCCTGATGCTTAGTTTCACAGCTGCAGCGTAACTCCGTACTCCACATGAAGGCAGGAAGCGGGAAATGTCAAAGTGTTAGCTTCGCTCTGGAAGCTTAGTCTCGAACAACAGAATGCAACAAAGCCCCAAGGGCTAACTTCGTCAGAAGGGGATTATTGCCTAAAGACTATTTTAAGGGCATTAAGGTCCTTCTCAGTTACACTTCAAAGGACAGCTTCGCATCCTATCATTCAATAGGATGTGAACCGCCTAAGGGATAGCTTCGCCTGGAAGCTTAAAGAAAGAACCCTTCAGTTCTAGGATTCCCAATCAAGAAATCTAGGAAAATTCAGGGAATCGAATTCCCTAAGATCATCAGATCATAATTGATCGTTCTCTGGGTTTATTGAAAGATAGCCAGAAAATTGGCTTTAAGAGAGAGATGAAAATCTCTACCGGCGATCGGTCGTTCGATGACAGGAGGAGGAGAAGGACCTTCGTCGTAGAGGTTGCGACCTCTTTTTCCCGCTCGTCTCTTGGGAGCCATTGAAGAACAGAGGAGGTTCTTGGATTCTCAAGTAAAGAAGAAAGAAGAAGAAAAGAGTCAAGTGCTCTGAAAATTTCAAAGAGAAGTGATGACCTTCTCTCTCAGCCCGATCAGGCTTTTATAGGCTGATGATCGCCTAAAACGACGCCTCAAAAAGAGCACAGGCTGTCATTTCAAATTAATTTGAAACGACGCCTAAAGCGCCTTCCCGAGAAGCGCTGATTCAGACCCACTAAGGGCTAACTCCGATGTAAGTCAAGTGTTGACTTCGCGCGACGCATGAATAACTTCGCCGAAAAATATGTCTTAGCTCTGCTAAAAGCACAGCCCGAACTTCGCAGAGAATTCATGCTAGCTTCGCTGGAAGCTCGTTCCTGATTCAGATAGGATTCTGCCTTTAAAGTATAGCTCCGCCGGACCAATTCAAGTGTTCTCAAATCAAAAGAAGGCAAAACAAATCAGATGAGCAGAAATTGAACTTTTATTGATTTAAAAGGGAAGGTATATTGATACTACTACATCAAGGTTGTGTTTCGTACAACAGAATCATTTACTCAAAATGTATACAAGTGGTCCTATCTACTTTCAAGCCTAACCAACTGGATATGAAAGGCCTTCCTCCTGCACAAGGCTGTAATCCTTCGCATAATGGCAGGTGTTGCATCAAGAAACTGGATCTTCTTTGATGAAAATTAGCGAAGGACTGATTGCCACCAGAAGGTTAGATCTTCTTTGATGAAAATTGGCAAAAGAAAGATCCGAGACCTTACAGGTGACGTCCGCTTTCCCGAAGTGGATCATCTCGGATAAGCGACTACTAGCCCCGCCTCGAAGTGTATCATCTCGGATAAGCGACTGCTAACCTCTTCTGGGAACACACATCAGCTGCCCCAGTTTGTTCCTCCTGCTTAGGATTAAAGTTTCAACTAAAAGATTAAGAGGCAAATCTCTGATCTCTTTCATCAGATCGAAAGACTGGCGAACATAGCTCACTGCAATGCAAACTGAAATAAGTTAGCAGTAAGCAAAAGAAAAGTCGCAAAAGTGAAATGCTAAGTCAAATTCTTTGGGGCGAACTAATTTATATCTGATTCAGTTGATTCAGTTGCGCTTTAAGATTGATTTCAGTTAAAAGCAGAGGATAGCCTCGCTTACACAATGATGATGGGCTAGTTCAGCATAAGTCAAGTCCTAGCCTCGCCTATATGGCTAAGCCAGACTGATCCTGAGGGACGCAGTCTTAACCCCACCTATATGGCAAGGCTGGCTCAACGATTCTTGCCTATGTGGCGAACTTAGCAAGCAAGCATGCAATGATCTTTCTTTGATCAAGCGAAAATGATAGCTTCGCCGGGAAGCTGGAAAACAGGGCTGAAGCCCTTCTCTGCAGATCAGTCAGATACAAAATGAAGAATAAGGGAAATCAGTCCCTGAGGCAGCTATTAAAGCTAAATTAAGGGAAATAAAGTCCCTAAATTTATCAGTTCATTGGTAAAGTCTCTGGATGACCGTGACTCACCGGTTCTTGGCCGGATAATGACTAAAGTGGGCACCCCACTAGTTCAAAGATCTGAGTATCTCTCTCTAATAATCAAGAAAAGATATGAGCAGACCGCTTCTCTTCAGAGGACTCAAGTGTCCTATTTATAGGCCTCATGGCCTGAGTGCGCCGCTGCGACTTCAAGCATAGAAGCGCGAGCGAATTTAAGGCATTTACTGAGCCTTGAGAAAGGGAACGGTTTCCCTCGAAAACGCGCAAGGGAGGAATGATCTCCCTCGTTAATGTAAATTTATTGAGCCTTGAGAAAGGGAACGGTTTCCCTCGAAAACGCGCAAGGGAGGAATGATCTCCTCGTTAATCCAAAAGAAGTTATTTCAACTTCGGGAAAGGACATAATCCTTCTCGTAACTGGCCGAAAGCAGTTGGCCTCGGGAAAGGAATGACATTCCAAAGCGAACATATTCCGAAAGACTCGGATGCGGAGCCGGAGCTACCCAAACGAGGAGCTACCTAGACGCAAATCTACACAATTCTTCGGCGAATTTATCCCAAAGCAGGATTAAAAGCAAAGCTGAACTCAACCACCATGGCGACGTTCGTACCTCACATACCACCGATCAAAGCAATTCAAAGTATTTCGAAGTCTGAGCCATTCCATTGCAGACTTTCGAAAACTTTGAAGGGGGTCTTGTTGACACTTTAAAAAAGACAAGATTCTTGACTAGCTTGAACAATGTCTAAACTTATTGACATTTACAAAAGACAAGTGACATACAAGCTGACGACCAGTTCTGTACCCATCTCCGAGGACAAAGCAGCAACTTAGACTCTACTGATCCAGTGAAGCAGACAGTGAGCCCAGATTGTCTTTGAACAGACCTCAGTAGGTCTAAAATGCTAACACTTAGCATCACATGAGCTCAAAGGGATAGCCTCGCCTGAGAGGCTAAGATTGTCCAACTTCGCCTTCAAGTCATTCAAAGCTCCATCAGGAAGCTAACTTATAGTTTCGCCTGAAGTGCACAAGTTAACTCCGCAGAAAGTTAGCTTCGCTCGAAGCCACACACAACCGCGTAGAAGGATGTTCGGTAGCTTCACCACAGATGTTATCTAGCTCCGCTGGAGAGCTTTCTTTTGACTTCGCCAGATGCTCCTTCCAGCTCCGCTCGACGCGGCAGCTCCGCTGCGGGTCTGTTATGATCAACCTTTGACCAATTAAATCTCCAGATGAGATCAAATCTTCAAGATCAAATCTAAGCAAGATCAAATCTGAGATCAAATTTGGCAGTTGATTGCCATAATCTCTTGACTTTCCTAAAACGAGTAATAGGATCAGGGGAGATCTTCCAATTATATGGAAAGAATCAAAACAGATCAGAAGACCGACCTACCTGCTATTCCTAGCTTCGTAGAAGCTGATTTTAGCCTCGCAGCAAGGCTACTTTCCAGATTTTGAACAGATTTGATTCAATCTGTTTTCAGATTTTCAAGAGACAATTATACCCCTGCTCTCCCTATAAATAGCCCACCATAGCACAAGGAGAGGGATCTCCACAAGAAGAGACGCACACGCAAGGACGTACAGACGACCGTGCGCACAGAGAGAGAGGCTAAACAGAGATCTATTCTCTTGCTTCCAATAATTCAGAGACTTTAGAGAACTACTTCTCTAATCAGGGTGCTGATACCCTAATACCTTCCTTCCTCCCAAGGAATTTTCGGAACCAGGCGAGAAGGAATTCCTAAGTGAAGGTGATTTTGAGAAGAAACAAGAGGGTTCTACCAACCTTCTTTTCTCCGATTCCCCGAACCAGGCGAGAAGGGAATCTCATCGCTCGCATCGTCAAAGGGACAAAGTGGTCACGCGCTGACCAGACTCCTACCGGCACACTTCTCCAGAATCTCCGAGGAGATCTACTTGTAATCTTTTGTGTTACTTGTAATTTAGCTCCTTGATCCTTTTTCTTTTTTGTAAGTTTTCCCCTTTGCAAAATCAATGGAAAACAATGTCAAGTACTGGTATCAGATATCAAGTGTCAAGTATCATGTGTCAAGTGATAACATATCAAGTACCGGTGATAACATATCAAGTGTCAAGTATCAGCTGTCAAGTAATAACATGTCAAGTACCGGTGTCAGATATAAAGTGTCAAGTATCAGTTGTCAAGTAATAACATGTTGATTTTAGAAAATCACTCGCATATCATATATGAACTCGCATAACGATACACCATGTATTAGAAAGCAGGATAATAATTATTAGGCATATAATGATGGTAACAAGGCATTCACATATCAATATATCATGCAATGGACGTTAAAATAGCAATCACTAGGTATAAAACGATGATAGCAAATCATGAAGTAACACAGGAAATATACTCGCTTAAAATTACCGAAAATGCCATAAAATCTCGAAACACCAGAAACACATGCACGTCACCAATTCGTATAAAATATACATATATATTAATTGATATTAATTTATTGAGAGAGGAGAGAGAGGAGTGAGAAAAAATGAAAGAGAGAGATGTTGGAGAGAGAGACTTGTAGGAAAGTGAGAGAGAGAGAGAGAGAGAGAGAGAGAGAGAGTGTGTGTGTGTGTGTGTGTGTGTGTGTGTGCTGGAAATAAAAGAGGGGTAAGGGAGAGAATTTGAGGGAAAGGAAGGGGTAAAACAGGAAAGAAGGAAAAGAAAGAAAGAATAAAGAAAAGAAAGAAAGAAAGAAGAAAGAAGATAGAAGATGGGAGGAGTTGATGGCCAGTGGCTCTGGCCGCCGCCGACGACCTGGGCGGCGCAGCCACAGCCGGAAGGGCAACCGGTGAGGAGGGGGTGGCGCCCCTAGGGTGGAGGAGGTGGAGTGGGGTGATGGTGAAGGTGTTTTATTTGTTGTTGTTATTGTTAGTTATGGTGGAGGTGTTGAAGAGGGTGATGGTGGTGTTGAGGAGTTAGAGGAGGAGGAGGAGATAGTGGTTGGGTGGTGGAAGTGGAAGAATTGGTGGTGGATTGGTGGTGGATTGAAGAAGAAGATAAAGGTGGTGGTAATGGGTTTTGAGAAAATTGGAGGAGGAGTGGAAATTGAAGAGGAGGGAAGTGGAGGAGAGAAGAGGGGAGCTTGGGGGGAGGATGGCTGGCCTTAGGTGGTGGTGGTGGCGGCCGGCCCTTGGTGGAAGAGAGGGAAGAAGGTGATGGCGGGAGAGAAGGAGAGGGAGAAATGGAGATGGAGAGAATGGGAAGAAAGGAAAAAAAAAAAAAAAGAAAAAGAAGGGAAGAGAGAGAGGAGAGAGGAGAGGGAGAGGGAGAGTATGGTGGAGATGGGGATGGCTGCTGCTGTAGTTGCAGCCGTTAGCAGGGCATGGGGAAAGGATAGGGGCAGGTAGGGGAGAAAGATAGGGAAAAGAAAAGAAAAAAAAAAAGAAAATATTATTTTAATGCGGGTAAAATTGACTGTTTCAGAATCACTCCGAAAAATTCTCAAAAATAGAAAATATTATTTTAAGATGCCTGGTAAAATTAGATGCAAGAAATTCAATCTGATTTTCAAATTAAAAATCTTGAAATTTTCTAGCGATACCGGTTGACACCAAAATCGATCAAATTTTGATAAATTCAGAAAAATCCCAAAAAAATGAATTTTTGATGGAAAATGAGATTCTAAGAAGTAATATGAAAGTTGTTTCTAAAAATTCAATTCTATTTGAAAACTAAAAATTTAGGAATCGGTCAGCGATGCCGATCGGCACCGGTTTTGAAGATTTTGCAAATAATTCTGAAAATTTTCAGAAAATCATGAAAATCTAAAATATTAGAAAACGATGTTTGAAAGTGAAATCGGTCAAATCAGACTACCAGAAAGGTCATATCGGGTAGTACCTAGGATCGGGTCCCCGGTTTAGACTAGGGTTGACTCCGAGTCCACGAATCCGAATCCAATACAAAACAATCATACAAATAATCATAAAACAAAAATAATTACAAAAAATAAATTGAAAATATGATCAAAAAATCAGAATACGTATTTAAGTACGTATTCCAGGAACGGGGTGTTACATTCCATTCACCTTACAAAAATTTTGTCCTCGAAATTTCGATAAGGGGAAGATCAACAAAGAAAGGTTAGGAACAAGGACTATACCAATCAAGATATGAATAATTGAGAGTAATTCTCACAAGTTGACTGCACAGTGAACTCGGGACTTAGACATCTCTGCACTTCTGCCGTATATATCCTTTGACAGTGCCATAATAATACTGACCTGATGTCTGCTGAGAAAAGAATACTGCTAGAACTTCAGAAGACTAACCTATTCTGAATAATATAAAGTGAGTTGACTTCACGAGATAATTGATAATAATTATTTCCAATTGTGAAGTAAAGCTGATGAAACCTATAGGAATCCATAGTGCTGAAATCCATAATATAATATAAAACCCTACATGGCATGAAGTTGTCCTTGACGAAGAATATGTAGTAGAATTACTGATGTGCTGCATACATACTAATTCTCCGAGAATATACCAGAATACCAAAGATAAAAAAAAAACCCTAATAATACTGAGCATAAAGAAGACCAGTAATTAAGGATCTCTGAATACTGGGCATTGCAATCTCTGAGAGACATAACCAAGAATATAAAATAACCATAGACAATTCTGAAGACTGACTTCTGAATGATAACCCCGACTGCAAATCAGTTCTGAGAATACCGGAGTTCCATAAACATGGTAGAAGAAATCATGATCGCTACTGGAATAATAAAAATAGAGAATACCATAACTCTACCTAGCAAAAGTCCTGAATCTGGAATATCGTTTCATACCGACATTCCTCGTGTAATGATACAGTCTATCTAATTATATAAGTGATGACTACTCCACTTGAGGCTGAAGATCTATCCAATATAAGACAAGGCGATGTACCAGAGTCAAAGAATGCAAGAACATAATGAGAGCGAACCACATCTGTCTTGCTGCTACCCTATTAGTCTATCCATATCTTAAGTTGGTATAAAGACGACAGGAACTGAAAATGAAAAAGGATGGAAGAGATTCAAGAATCAGGGAAGGATGATCAAGAGAGAATAGATAACTTTCTAATTGTAGTTGGATAGTATAACCATGACTCATGCATTCCAGTTATAAATTTCTTTACAATTAATTTGTCGACAGGTTGTACTGAAGATGTGAGAGCCTTGCTCTGATACCACCCTGTAACGCCCTGATCCCACATACGTTGACGTTACTGCGACATATATACGCAGGTCGAAAATACCCTCACGTATATACGTTAAGCATCAGTACAGGGAAAATCAGAGTACGGAAGCACAGTGGTAATATATATTCTAGCAATAATAACACAAGTACACAGTTATCATAAAACATGATATAATAAATCAAGAATATAAGATCACCAAGAAGCGCAAAAGCAGGATATACAATATGAATACGGGAAAGTACTCACGGTAGCAAGATGAGAATCTCGTGAGCTGATCAAGGGGAGGCTGGAAGAAAGAGGATCCAGACAGACAACCGCTAATCCACGTTTCTGCTGCGCACTCTGATCAACTACAGCAAGGCCGCCATGGTCCAGACTTCAGGATCTGGACATGAGGATCTAGGGTTGTCAGAAAGCAACTCGGCGAGTACATATAATAAAGCCAGTTGGCGTTCTCAGGCAGTCACACGTGTACATAATCAAGTAATGTGGTCTAGGCATTCAAGTACAGGCAATGACAAGTAACATGAAGGAAATTAAAGGAACGACAGTAAATCCGAAATCAAGTAAATACATATATATCAATAAATCTGAATCGGAAAACATGCATAGAAAATGGTATCGAGAGCATATATACACATAAACATGTGATAATTACATTAAACATGTGATAAATATACTTAACATGCGATAAATACAAGTATGGACAAAACTAGTTGTATAAGCTCAGATTATGGATTCACGAGATTGATATGTCAAGGGATAATCCAAATAAGGAAACCTCATCTATATACGATATATCCCATGTCGCTATTATCTGAGTACATGCAACTTGAGTTGACCTCAGAGTAATAGAACCAGAGTGTGTCTAGAGTAATCATTGTATCACAGAAATCATATGTCATAAAGCAGGGTGTCAACTCAGGGCATAACACCTGATCAAATGATTCATCACTATAACTGGAGAATATAAAAGTATTACATTTTAAGTTATTCAATAATAGTAATCAGTACTGTTTGATATTTCAATCGCCTCCCTACCAATGCCTCAAATCGCTGATAGTCCATACTAGAGTTTGCACTCTAGTAGAACTTACTCGGGTCTGATATGTGAGTACCAGGACCTGAACAAAGAAGAGACCAAATATCACACGTTCTTAATCTTATCACTATTTGGTTGTTACATTCTTATATTATTCATCTGATCCTTAGCTTAGGTATGTGTTACCGAAACACATACATCTACTTATGAATAAGACGAGTTATTATTTGAAAACTGATAAATCTAATGGCTCATATTTATAGTGGGTCCCGTCTCTGCCCGGGACTACGGCACAGGAGTACATGCTACTGCTTCTAGGGACTTATCATTACGCTTCCCACACGACACTTCAGATATCAGGCTACTGCCTTCGGGGACTTATCATTACGCGCCCCACACAACACTTCAGATATATCACCATTATTAATATAACATCATACCGGTATCCATTAGTTTCCCCCACCCCAGTATAAGTTGAGTACTTTATTATATATGTCGTCCAGTGATAATGTCCACAAGGTGTCCACAGTGAATACAGTAATCCAACATCTATGATTAGTCAATTACAGGGATCAACAGGAGTATGTCATTAGGAGAATAATATCAGGAGTCTCCCTGCTACAGGGGTTCAGGAATACAGGAATACAGGAGCACAAGAGTTCAGGAGTACTAGAGGTCTGGTAACAGTATAATAATCATGCCAAGTCCCCGTAAAAATGATAATCATGAATATGCAGTGTAATACATGTGTCAGGTATTCCAGTCAGGTGTCACAACATTAGGTCAAGTGTACTAGTACCATGTAAAAGCATGGCAAGTAAGTGATAGCATGTCAATTGTCAAGTGTCATATATCAGGTTTCAGATATAAGTGTCAAGTGATAACATGTCAAATACCGGTGTCAGATATCAAGTGTCAGGTTTCAGTGTCAAGTAATAACATGTCAATTACCGGTGTCAGATATCAAGTGTCAAGTATCAGGTGTTAAGTAATAACTGTCAAGTACCGGTGTCAGATATCAAGTATCAAGTATCAGGTGTCAAGTAATAACATGTCAAGTACTGGTGTCAGATATCAAGTATCAAGTAACAGGTGCAAGTACCGTGTCAGATATCAAGTGTCAAGTATCAGGTGTCAAGTAATAACATGTCAATTTTCAAAAATCACTCGCATATCATATATCAACTCGCATAACGATGCATCATGTATTAAAAAGTAGGATAATAATTATTAGGCATGTAATAATGGTAACAAGGCATTCATATATCAATATATCGTGCAATAGACGTTAAAATAGTAATCACTAGGTATGAAACGATGATAGTAAAACATGAAGCAACACAGAAAATATACTCGCCTAAAATTACCGAAAAATGCCATAAAATCTCAGAACATCAGAAATACATGCACGTCACCTATTCATATTAAAATATACATATATATTAATTGATAATAATTTATTGAGAGAGAATGAGAGAGGAGTGAGAGGAGAGAGAAAAGTGAAAGAGAGAGAGATGTTGGAGAGAGAGAGAGAGACTTGTAGGAAGTTGTGTGTGTGTGTGTGTGTGAGAGAGAGAGAGAGAGAGAGTGTGTGTGTGTGTGTGTGTGTGTGTGTGTGTGTGTGTGTTTGCTAGAAATAAAAGAGGGGTAAGGGTGAGAATTTGAGAGAAAAGAAGGGGGTAAAATAGGAAAGAAGGGAAAAGAAAGAAAGAAGAAAGAAAGAAAGAAGAAAGAAGAGAGAAAGGGGGAGCAGGTGGTGGCTGCCGGCGACCTGGGCGGCGTCGCCGCCGCCGGAGGGGCGGCCGGCGAAGAGGGGGACGGCACCCCTACCGTGGAGGAGGTGGAGTGGGGTGATGGTGAAGGTGTTTTATTTGTTGTTGTTGTTGGTTGTAGTGGAGATGCTGAAGATGGTTGTGGTGGTTGTTGGTGGTGGTGGTGTTGTGGAGTTAAAGGAGGAGGAGAAAATAGTGATTGGATGGTGGAAGTGGAGGAATTGGTGGTGGATTGAAGAAGAAGATGAAGGTGGTGGTGATGGGTTTTGGGGAAATTGGAGGAGGAGGGGTGGAAATTGAAGAGAAGGGAAGTGGAGGAGAGAAGAGTGGAGCTTGAGGGCAGGATGGCCGGTGGTAGTGGTGGTGGCTAGCCATGATGGAAGAGAGGGAAGAAGGTGATGGTGGGAGAGAAGGAGAGGGAAAAATGGAGATGGAGAGAATGGGAAGAAGGAAAGAAAAAGAAAAAAGAAGGGAAAAGAAAGGGAGAGGGAGAGTATGGTGGAGATGGGGGATGGCTACTGCTGCAGCTGCAGCCGTTGGCAGGGCATGGGGAAAGGATGGGGGCAAGTAGGGGAGAAAGATAGGGAAAAGAAGAAAAGAAAAGAAAAAAAGAATATTATTTTAATGCTGGTAAAAATTGACTGCTTCAGAATTGCTCCAAAAAATTCTAAAAAATAAAAATATTATTTTAAGATATCTGGTGAAATCATATTCGAGAAATTCAATTTGATTTTCAAATTAAAAATTTTGAAATCTTCCGCAATACTGATCGACACCAAAATCAGTCAAATTTTGATAAATTCAGATAAATCTCAAAAATGTATTTAGATAGAAAATAAGATTCTAAGAAGTAATGTGAAAGCTATTTCTAAAAATTCAACTCCATTTGTAAACTAAAAATCTAAAAATCGGTTAGCGTGCCGATCGACACCAGCTTTAAAGATTTTGCAAATAATTCTGAAAAATTTCAGAAAATCATGAAAAATATAAAATATTGGAAAATGATGTTTGAAACTGAAATCGATCGAATCAGACTATCAGAAAGGTAAAATCGAGCAGTACACTAGGATCGGGTCCCCGGTTCAGAGTAGGGCTGACTCTGAGTCCACGATTCGGATCCAATACAAAACAATCACACAAATAATCATAAAAAAATAATTACAAAAGCTAAATCAAGAAATACGATCAAAGAATCAGAATATGTATCTAAGTACGTATTCCAGGAACGGGGTATTACAACAAATTTCACAGATCATAGGGGTATAGATTCGGTCCCATCCAACAGATCTCACCAGGCCACCTAGCTAATAGGATGGCTATAACAATTCAGCGCATGGTAGGTGATAACTGTGGATCTAAGCCATTATCCTTGCCAACCAGCACGATCCCAGAAGATCGCACACCACTCCACCAATTTGCAGTTGAGGCGTTACGTGCAGTTACGATCGTGACTGATTCATAGATGAAAATCTCAGAGACCACGACTCAGCTCATTAACTCTTAGCTTAAAAATCTACCTCTTCCTCCTTTGTAAGGGCAAACCCTAGAGAATTAAACTTGTAATGAGCGTTGAGAACTCTTTATAATCTCTCTGACTTAGTGGAATTCCTCTCTTTCCTTCATGATTTTTTTCTTATTGGGTTTTTTCACATAATTCTCTGGTATTTGCGTTTGATTTACATTCTTATTTACAATTTGAGTGTAGATAAATTACCCCCGAGGAATTTACCTCTACACACATGAATATGACTATCTTACACTTATAAAAAATATGATTTTTATTAGATTTAGAAACTCATGGTTACGTTCATCAATTAAAAATATGATTTTATCATGCTAGAATCCTTCCTTAGATCCCGATGACGGGTTTGGGTCGTTGTATGTTGTTTTGGATTGATATTGATTGATAACGGTAGATGAAAATCTAATACGTCTCAAATTGACGTTGGAATGATTCCATTTTTATTTGATTCATTTAAGGTGTGTGTTAGTTTCGAGTCGATACTTGTGATACGGACCTAGTGTACCTTTACAAGATTGGTATAGCATACACGCAGAGTATGTGTAGCTAGTGTACGTACATTTGTGATGTGTGTGTGCATAGGGCGCTTAGGTTTATTTTAAATGCGTGCGTGAAGCACAATGTTGCAGTTACGTGTTTGAACACTTTTGATTATATTGGTGTGTGCATGTGACACGCGAATTTGTGTGTACACTAAACACTTGTGCTTACTTTGTGATACGTGCATGAGACGCATGGGCTTGAACGTGCACTGAGGCCGTATGTGTGAACACATGAATGGATGCATATGATTTAACTTAATTGTTATGATATTTTCTTTAAGAATAATATGTGATTCATACACATCCGTTGAAGGAAGAGGCGTGCAAATGGTGGTTATATATGAAAATGGTGGTATTGGTATTATATGAGATTCATATAAACACATTTTGGAAGGAAGAGGAGTGAGAATGGTGTTTATATATGAAAGTGTTGATGTTGGTATTTTATCTGATTCATATATACACATTCATGGAATGGCGTGTGTGTGTGTGTGTCTATATATATATATATATATATATATATATATATATATATATATATATATATATATATACATACATACATATATACATACATACATACATACATACATACATACATACATACATGTATGTATGTATGTATGTATGTATGTATGTATGTATGTATGTATATATATATATATATATATATATATATATATATATATATATATATATATATAACATACATACATACATACATATATATATATATATACACATATATATATGTGTGTGTGTGTGTGTGTGTGTGTGTGTGTGTGTGTGTGTGTGTGTGTGTTTGTGTGTATATATATATATATATATATATATATATATATATATATATATATATATATATATATATATATATATATATATATATATATATATATATATATATATATATATGAAAGTGTTAGTGTTGGTACTTTATGTGATTCATATATACACATTCGTGGAATGGTGGATATACATGAAAATGTTGGTGTTGGTACTTTATGTGATCATATATACACATTTATGAAAGTGGTGGTGTTGATATTATATGACCCATTCTAGTTGACTTGAGATAGTAAGCATGTACGTGGCTAGAGTTTTGAATTGGATTTGAATAAGAGATGGATTGAATAAGAGATGGATTTGTAGTTTGACCCGTGTATCAGACATGAGAGTTTGGCATGGATATTAGACATGTGATTGGTTGGTCTGTATCTCAGGCCCGTGACTAATTTTTTATGTGTACTAGACATGTATAATTTAGATGTATGGTAGACCCATTTAGTTTAGCCTTGCAATAGACTGGAGTTGTGTGCATGTGTGCTAAACTTATGCAAACATGTTTTTAAATTCTATAGTTTGTTAGCATGTGCATGTCTTTAGCACATATAAAGTTGCGTGCATATCGGATTTATATGACATTTGGAGTGTGCTAAGAAGCCTTTCTTGTCATCGTTTTCTATTTGAGAAATATATTATATGGCTTCAATATATGATTGTGAGCTTAGTCAGATTGAGGTCATGGAAGATATACTGAGTTGAATTGTAACGCCCCGATCCCGCAGGTACGGGGACGTTATGGCGACGTACTACCCGATAAGAACTCCTCGACCATGGGTTTTCCAAGTAACATAATAAAACAGTATACACAATAGTGACGTCGGGAACACTTGTTATTTGGTCACTCTCTCGTTTGGATAATGGTACCCGTAGACCATATCCGGATGGGTTCGACTGGAGTGCGGACTCCAGTATGAACTGCCAGTTGTATGGGACACTGGAAGAGATTGATTACAATACCAAGTGGTACTGATTGCTACTATTGTATAACTAACATGGCTTGCCTGATACATGTATTCACTTGTTTAGTTGTAATTATTTCTGTACCTAATCATTTATCCGCTATCATGTTACATGTATATCTGTTACTTTGCCTGGTACATGTTACTCTTTCTGTGGTGGCATATTACGCATGTTCTGCATTGCATCTATTCTGTTTTCATATGCCCACCTGTATGGTCACTACTATCACGTCACCATTAGACGACAGTATTTATGATATAAACTGGACACGCCTAAAGACATGACCAGATAATAACCGGCTAGGTAGTGATGGTATTAAAGATAACATGCTTATATCTTTCATGTTTAGAGACTTCTGCTGCTACTTATATGCTTATTACATGCTTGGATATGGTATTACTATTACAACAGCATGTCTTATCTATTATTATTGTGCTTGTATTATTATAGTACATATTATTGCCTCCTTCATTTTACCACTCACTAGGTCGCTTTCTGACGACCCTGGGTTTGCATGCCCAGGTTGGAGATCCGCGTTATCGTATTGTCAGATAGTCCATTGGAGTCACAGAGGAGACTCACCATCAAGATCCTTCATAGGTATCTTTTGAAAAATAACCTACAGGGGGTGAATAGGTGATTATGCTAATCTAATGAACTTAATGCGGAATTTAAAAACTAATTGCAATAAACAAGAGATGCACACTCAACAAGCCAAGCAATTATGAATGAACAATATGAATTGATGCAAGGCACAAAGTAAAGAGAGAGAGAGAGAGAGAGTAAGAGCCAAGGGATCAAGCGCAAACAACAAGATATGTTTCGAGGTTCGAGCACCCAGCTCTACATCCCCGCCTTCACCCAGAAGGATTTTAATTCCACTAGCTTGTCCACAAAGGACTCCCACAAAGGGAACCTCCACCGAGGATTTGGGGCAATCACAATTACAAGAGTACCCAACTCCTCTCCTTACAAACACAACCTCCTCCTTGAGGCACAACTCCAAGCCAACAACAATTACCTCACAACTTGAGGGATTAGCACAAACCAATACAAGGATCACCTCACAACTTGAGGGATACAACCCAAAAGCACAAAGCCAAGAAAAGATTGGATTTACAACTTGGTGGTCAAAACAACAACCACAAACATCTCTTTCTCCCACACAAAGATCCTATAGAATAAGAAAGTAGATGTAGCTCAAGTGTGGAGAAAACCAATGGAATGGAAATCAAAATCACAAAGAAAATCCTTGGAAAAAACTGAAACCAAGATATAGAAGTTGAATCAAACTCTTTTCCCAAAAACCCTTTTCTTTGATATTCCAAACCCTAGCAAAAACACCAAATAGATTGTTCAATTTAAATCCAAAAACTTCTTTTGATTGCTGTGAAAACACCAGAGAGTAAGGAAAAATTCGCACACAAAATCTTAGAGAAAAACTCTTTCCAATGGGGTATTTATAGCACCCAGAAAAATATAGCCGTTGGCAGCAGAAACTGTCAAAAATACCCTGCCGGTCGACCGTGCGGTCGACCGTCCAACGGTCACATTTTGACCGTTGCCAGCTACCGGTCGACCGCCCAGTCGACCGAAACAAACAGAGACTAGCCTGCATACAGTCGGTCGCCCGTGCGGTCGACCGGACCATGTGGCAGCCAGCGTGCACGTATCCGTGCACGTCGGTCGACCCGAACGGTCGACCGGCTACTTGGTGCGGCCGACCGTTTGGGTCGACCGACCTAGCCTGGCAGAGGCTTTTCTGGTCAGAAAAACTAAGGGATTAAATATCCAATAAATTCTTGTAAACTACTTAAAAATCCCCAAAATAGTTTTGATAAATTGCATTGATATATAAACATATGATAAAAGTTTTGACTCAATATCAAGCAATTAAAACTGTTTTTGTGTCTTATCATATTTCCCAAAAACCAAAAACTGTATTTTCTAAAACTTGGATTTTTGAATAGAAAATACGGTTTGTCCAAAACTCATCCAAATACAAAACATGATATTTAAACAACATTTAGGCATGATGTATATGGATATAATCCTATATACATGAAACATATATATATCATAGTTTTTGTCTTTAATTCCAAAATATGTTTTGTTAAAAATACCAAAACATAAAACACATGAATAAGTAAGTCAAAACTAAGTTTGTCTAGGAAATTAAGCATGCATGTATATAGAACAAATCTAATATACATTAAACCATGTAAACTTGTTTTGAACTATCTATTCATGAAAACCAAGATCGGTTAAACCAAAAACGGAAAAACCGAAACCCAATATTCAAATATAAAACGTGTGTGTTGTGAACTTGAGCATATCATACTATTCTAATCTTTACAATTTGGATCTAAACACAAAACTAAACTATGGTACCGATGTCTTCTTGTCTCCAAGCCGACTCGATCCAAAACTCCTTGATCCACCGAGCAAGTGCTATATATGATCTTTGACGCTCGGGCTCTTGAATCAACATGTGAAAGCTTCCAAATCATCTTGTTGAAGCTAATCACCTACTAATAACTTGATTAATGATCTGAAACTAAAATCACAAGATTATTAGTACACATAACTACATGAGTTAATCATCATCAAAACTAGAGTGGAAGGCCTCTGGACCAACAATCTCCCCCTTTTTGATGATGACAAAACTCAGGGAGTTATATATGCATAGATTAAAGTTAAGCTTCAAAGAAGCTCCCCCTTAACTCATGCATAACCAAATAAACATAATGAATATACAATGAAGGCTCTTAAACATGAATGCATAGAAATGCATAAACAATTAAAGGTTCTAGATACCAATGAAATGTTCAAAACAAAACATGCTCTAGATACCAATTACAAAACATGCTCTAGATACCAATTAAAATTAAACTAAATTAAACTTAATATATGCAAAACATAAACATGCATATATAAACAAAAATCTTTCTCCCCCTTTTCGTCAATCATCAACAAAGGGGTAAACAAGTAAAACAAAACAAAATCTTCTCCCCCTTTTTAATACAAAGAAACAGTCAATAAGGGGTAAATGTAGAACCAAATCAATAAATTTTTCTCCCCCTTTTTATTCGAAACAACGAATCAACAAAAGGGTTAATAAAGACAATGTTCTCCCCCTTTTTGTCTAAAACAAAAACAAAACCAATTAGGGGTGACAATCAATTAAGGTACCAATTGAAAATATGTCAAAGAATAGCATCTTGATACCAATTGAAAGGAAACAAATAAAAAATATTGATACCACTTTTTAAGCAAAACACATGAAAATCTTGATACCAATTGAAATTAAACATAATAAATTTTGAATGTCTAAACAAAAATTTTGATACCAATTGTTAATATTTTTCATTTTGAACATATGATACCAAATATGAATTTTCAATCATAAAGTATGGGAGTACAAATACCAATTGAAAGACAAAATTAAATTTTCTCCCCCTTTATGAAATACCAACTAAAACAATGCGTAGGCTTGATACCAATTTAAAAAGTAATCAATTGAAACAAAATTGAAGCTCAAGTACTAGCATAAACAAGATTTTGTGCTTAAAGATATATGGATATAATAAGCACAAATAAAACATATATATGTATGAAAAATAGATACCAATAGAAATTGATATTCTTGGAATAGAAAGCATACATACATACAAACATATATGAGTATACAAGAAATGTCAAGATTGATACCAATTGAAAGAATTCAATGATACCAATTGAAATAACAATAATATCAAATGTATATCTCATATTACCTAGCCTCCCAATCATGGTTCAAGTTTTAAATGATTTTCATTTTAAAGCATACATGAACATGATCTCCCATCCAACCTCCCATGGATGGTAGGGGTTTTCAAATTAGGTTTGAAAATAAGGTACGTTTGAAAATCTCTACCATAGTGAAGAATACAAACTAGTTATAGGAAAAACTAGTATGAAATTCTTCAAGTAAGGAATAAAACAAATTGTTTTTTTATGAAACACATGTAATTCACATGATCACTAAACACTCAAAATCCATAAAGCTCATATCATACTCATGAAAACAAAGTCATGAGAACCTAATAAAGTGAGTGGACAAGTGTTATGTGACACATATCAACATGAAAGTATTCAATTAAGCTCATATTAAATTCCTTGAAAATATGAAAACATGAAAAACTAGATTTTCATTACCAATAGAAATAACCTAAAACATGAAATCATCAAAACGATTTAAACTTCAAGGCATATGTATGTCATGTACAAACTAAAGTATACATACATATCCTAAACCTAATGAGTCCACAAAAGTATATGCATGAAGGCACGTGGCTCAAGGATGTACATGTATAATCAATAGTTTGGAAAGATAGACATATACATGAGGTTAAAACACATGATCACAAAAACATATTCAAAATGAGAAATACAAGTTAGAATGCATGAATCATCAAAACTAGACTATACTAGCACATCTAATGGGTACAAATAAGCATCCAAGCACAAACATATATAAAAATTTATTTGTGTCCCACTACATATACAAGTATAAATTCTAGTCTTAATGAAAACTAACATCTAAACAAGTAATCAAATCATTAAGCATAAAACGGGATATAAATCATCATGAAAATCATAAACATGATCAATATGTAAATCCACATGATATTAGAATCATGATAAACATAATAGCTAAACAAATGGTGAGAACACAACATATGGGGCCATATAAACATGGGTGATCTCAAGAGCTATACATGCATGTTAAAAGTCTAATAAACATGGCATTCAACATACTAAACAAAACATGAGTCATCAAAACAAATTATCATAAACATCCATATGATCATTATGAAGATGCATGTACATTAGATCTAGGGCATACATATTAGTTTAAACAAGGTGAGAACACTAAATATAGATCCATATAAAACATGGGTGTCTCAAGTAACTAAACAATTATATCACTAATCTAATGATCATGGCATAATCATAATAATCAACAAACATTAAAACATGCTATAAACAATAATATGAAAAGCATGCAAATAAAAACGGGAGTTAGAGAATGATACCAAAACCGATGAAGGCACCTCTCTAGTTCTCCAAACCAATGGTGGTCCTTCTCCACCAAACTCCCCTTGAAAGTGATGCATCCAAATATGGTTCTCTTTAAGCTTGGAATGCATCCACCTCAAGGCACCGCTACTCTCACGTGATGCGAGAGCCCACACCTACATCAAAAATTTAGGGTGGTCTTTGGTACCCATTTTCTTTTGGGTCCATAGGAGTTAGTTTCTTTTCTAACCCAAATAAGATTACATGCTAAATTTTCATTATGTAAACGATCATAGCAAAATCTAGCAAGATGGCCTTTTCGACCACAATGTATACATGTGTACACATGAGCATACATGTTATGGTTTGTTCTGTGATGAGTATGTGTATGCCGTGATGGGTGTACATGTAAAGATGGAACTTATTTCTTGCGAACCAAGGTTTCCAAGCGTGTATGATTCAAGGTACATTGGCTCAAAGTGGAGCCCAAACATTCAACACTTTTCTTCAAAACATCTATATTTTTTTCAATACTTGAAGATAAAGTGGAGCATACAATAGGAGTGCTAGAACAAGAAGCTATACTAGCATGGCAAACATGGGAATCTAAATCATTTTTCAAAGATTCATTTTTCTTTAAAATAAGATATAGTTCCTTAGTGATAGAATCAATTTTATTTTTCAATTAAAGATTATCTTTAAAAGTAAAATTCAATTTGAAGATAAAATCTCATTGTGCTTCAAAATATCATCACAATCATTTTTGCCTTTTAAAACTTCAATTTCTTTAAGGGCAAGTTCAAGTTGAGATTCAAGTGAGTCACATTCACTAGTAATCTCTTCTTTCTCTTGTAAAATCGATTCAAAAGTTGAACATAAATCCTTCATTTCTTTTTGTAAATCAAAATGCTTTTCTTTTAAAAGGTTATGTTTTTCAACAAACTTTTCAAGTTTAGATGCAAGTTCTACATTCAAATTTTGAACTTCAAAGCATCCATGACTTCAAAGCATCCATGACAATATGAACTAGAGCTATCTTCTAGTTGAGAATCCGAATGTACCTCAAGGGAGTCTTTCCCTTGGACCATGAGGCATTGCTCGTCGGACATGTCTCTCCTAGATCTCTTTATCTTGTTAATGATCCTTGGAAGCTCGGGAGATGTCAAGATGCTCCAAACTGCAAAAGCCGAATCATAGTGATAAAAAACATGTAATAAATCTTCATTGAGAGATGCTCTAAGTGCCCTAAATGCTAATGCATTAGCCTTTTTGTGTTTACAACTATTAGGGAAGGATTCTAAAGTGGAGGCTTGATAAACAAGATGACCTAGTGATTTTAAATGCCTACTCATATTGACCTTCCAAGTATCAAGTCTAAAATGGTCAAACATAGGAGGCTATCCATGAGTGCAAACTAAATGAGTGCAAATGAAAATGCAAATAAAGATTAGCAAACCAAGATCTCACTCCTAGGTGGTTAAACCTAAATATCAGGAGCGTAGGCTCTGATACCAATTCAAAAATCACCTACAGGGGATTTGAATAGGTGATTATGCTAATCTAATGAACTTAATGCGGAATTTAAAAACTAATTGCAATAAACAAGAGATGCACACTCAACAAGCCAGCAATTATGAATGAACAATATGAATTGATGCAAGGCACAAAGTAAAGAGAGAGAGTAAGAGCCAAGGGATCAAGCGCAAACAACAAGATATGTTCGAGGTTCGAGCACTCAGCTCTACATCCCTGCCTTCACCCAGAAGGATTTTAATTCCACTAGCTTGTCCGCAAAGGACTCCCACAAAGGGAACCTCCACCAAGGATTTGGAGCAATCACATTACAAGAGTACCCAACTCCTCTCCTTACAAACACAACCTCCTCCTTGAGGCACAACTCCAAGCCAACAACAATCACCTCACAACTTGAGGGATTAGCACAAACCAATACAAGGATCACCTCACAACTTGAGGGATACAACCCAAAAGTACAAAGCCAAGAAAAGATTGGGTTTACAACTTGGTGGTCAAAACAACAACCACAAACAATCTCTTTCTCCCACACAAAGATCCTATAGAATAAGAAAGTAGATGTAGCTCAAGTGTGGAGAAAATCAATGGAATGGAATCAAAATCACAAGAAAATCCTTGAAAAAAACTGAAACCAAGATATAGAAGTTGAATCAAAACTCTTTTCCCAAAAACCCTTTTCTTTGATATTCTAAACCCTAGCAAAAACACCAAATAGATTGTTCAATTTAAATCCAAAAACTTCTTTTGATTGCTGTGAAAACACCAGAGAGTAAGGAAAAATTCGCACACAAAATCTTAGAGAAAAACTCTTTCCAATGGGGTATTTATAGCCCCCAGAAAAATATAGCCGTTGGCAGCAGAAACTGCCAAAAATACCCTGCCGGTCGACCGTGCGGTCGACCGTCCAACGGTCACATTTTGACCGTTGCCAGCTACCGGTCGACCGCCCGGTCGACCGAAACAAACAGAGACTAGCCTGCATACAGTCGGTCGCCCGTGCGGTCGACCGGACCATGTGGCAGCCAGCGTGCAGGTATCCGTGCACGTCGGTCGACCCGAACGGTCGACCGGCTACTTGGTGCGGCCGACCGTTTGGGCCGACCGACCTAGCCTGGCAGAGGCTTTTCTGGTCAGAAAAACTAAGGGATTAAATATTCAATAAATTCTTGTAAACTACTTAAAAATCCCCAAAATAGTTTTGACAAATTGCATTGATATATAAACATATGATAAAAGTTTTGACTCAAATATCAAGCAATTAAAACTGTTTTTGTGTCTTATCATATTTCCCAAAAACCAAAAACTGTATTTTCTAAAACTTGGATTTTTTAATAGAAAATACGGTTTGTCCAAAACTCATCCAAATACAAAAACATGATATTTAAACAACATTTAGGCATGATGTATATGGATATAATCCTATATACATGAACATATATATATCATAGTTTTTGTCTTTAATTCCAAAATATGTTTTGTTAAAATACCAAAACATAAAACACATGAATAAGTAAGTCAAAACTAAGTTTGTTTAGGAAATTAAGCATGCATGTATATAGAACAAATCTAATATACATTAAACCATGTAAACTTGTTTTGAACTATCTATTCATGAAAACCATGATCGTTTAAACCAAAACGGAAAAACCGAACCCAATATTCAAAACATAAAACGTGTGTGTTGTGAACTTGAGCATATCATACTATTCTAATCTTTACAATTTGGATCTAAACACAAAACTAAACTATGGTACCGATGTCTTCTTGTCTCCAAGCCGACTCGATCAAAACTCCTTGATCCACCGAGCAAGTGCTATATATGATCTTTGACGCTCGGGCTCTTGAATCAACATGTGAAAGCTTCCAAATCATCTTGTTGAAGCTAATCACCTACTAATAACTTGATTAATGATCTGAAACTAAAATCACAAGATTATTAGTACACATAACTACATGAGTTAATCATCATCAAAACTAGAGTGGAAGGCCTCTGGGCCAACATCTTTGTGCTTTGTTCCTGTTATCTCTTTTATCCCTGTTTTTATATCTGTTATGATCGCTAACCCCTTTCTGCAGGTATTCTTGTACTTCTTTCCTGTTGGACCCATTGTCTATATGGAGGCTATGTCCTGTACTGAGGCTTAACGTACGCGTGAGTGTGTTTTCACCTCACGTATGTACGTCGCCATAACGTCTCCGTATCTTTGGGATCGGGCGTTACATGAATATTAATTTTAGCTATGGTTGAAATGAGACTCTTTGGTGCCCGCTGTGGCAGATCGGATATGGTCAGTAGTATGTTTACATTTTGTTATGTGAGAAAGGGCATATTTCTATTAAGCAACTGAGATTGTTCTGTATGTGAAACACTATTTCTATTTTCCTTCATTGTGTGATAGTTTTATCACTACTAGAGATTATTGTGATTTGGTCGCATGTTTAGACAAACCATATTATATATCATTTATTGATACTTAGTCTATGGACTGGATTTGCATGTTTTAGTCTTATGAGACTAGTTACTCTTCTTCGGTCACTCATAAGTGGGTAATCTCCCCCTAATGATATGCTTGATTTACTAGATGAATTTCATTATAGCATTGACATCCGCATTTGCTTTTGAGCACTTTCTTGCATTTGCCCCACATTATACGTTTTTACATTACTTCGCGTTGGCCCATCTGCTTAGCGCTACCTTTTCCTCTTATTGTCTATGCATGTTTAGTTTTACTCCGTTCTTTGGACTTATTGATTATTCTCCGACCTTTATGAGTTAGTTTCAGACTCATGGTTGGAAGACAACCATTGAGGATTAGCTTGCTGCCATTTGACGTCGAGATTCCCCTTCTTTTTTAGGATTTGGCGTAGTGTCCGGAGAGACGATTCTGTTGGTGTCTCG